>LPNX010081067.1:0-17741 GCA_001517045.1 Pseudotsuga menziesii
ATGTAAAAGGTTATAGACTTCTTCAGCCACATTCTCATGATATAATCATTAGAAGAGATGTTAAATTTGATGAAAATATCTTGGCCTATGAGCCTAACTTGGCAAGTGTGCCATCTTTGGCCTGCGAGCCTAATTCGATGATTGTGCCTTCTTCTTCTTCCTCTTCCAGCTTCCTTGACAGGTTTCCAACTCCGGTTTATGATGATGACAGTGAGGATGAAAATCCACCTCCACCTGCTCATGTTCCTCCAATTGCACCAGCACCAATACTTCCTCGATGGGTCCATTCAACATGTGAAGTAGCTGGTGATCTTGCTGATGATCCTAGAGATCAACGTCGAACACGTTATTAGTTTCAGTGATCCTCTTCTCTTTTGGCTCAAGTTTTCGAGAATCATGATCCAGAAACTTTTGCAAAAGCTTCAGGAAATCCAGATTGGGATGCAGCTATGGATGAAGAATATCATTCCTTAATGGCGAACGATTCTTGGGATCTTGTTCCTCTTCCAAAAGGAAGAAAACTTTTCAAATGTAAATGGGTCTACAGAACTAAGTATGCTTCAGATGGAAGTATTGAAAGACTTAAGGCAAGGTTAGTTGCCAAAGGTTTTTCCCAAGTTGAAGGGATTGACTACAATGAAACCTTTACCCCTGTAGCAAAAATGAACTCCATCCGCCTTGTTCTTTCCCTTGCAGCCTTACATAACTGGGAAGTCCATCAAATGGATGTCAAGTCTTCCTTCTTACATGGTGATTTACATGAGGAAATTTACATGGAACAACCTCCTGGATATGTTCAGAATAACTCTAGCCTTGTCTGTCTCCTTAAGAAATCCTTATATGGCCTTAAGCAAGCTCCTAGAGCTTGGTATGCCAAAATGGATAGCTTTCTCCTTGACACTGGTTTTTCTAGATGCCATTCTGACCCCAATGTCTATACCAAGAAAACAGGAAACCATCTCATCATACTTGTTCATTATGTTGATGATCTTATCCTTACTGGTAGTGACCCTAACCTTATAACCCATGTGAAATCCAGTCTTAAGCAAAATTTTGAAATGTCAGACTTAGGACATTTGCATTATTTTCTTGGTCTCCAAGTCTTGCAAACCAAAGAAGGAATCTTTCTTTCCCAGTCTAAGTATGCTTGTGACCTTCTTCGTCGCTTCCACATGGAAGATTGTAAACCAACCCCTTCTCCCTTCCAGTCTAGAGTCAAAATTTCTACCACTTGTACTTCCCCTGAAGTAGATGCCACCTTGTATCATCAACTTGTTGGTAGTCTTTTATACTTGACTCATTCCCATCCTGACCTTTCCTTTTCCGTTGGTCGTGTTTCCCATTACATGCAAACTCCTCATGAAAGTCATTGGAAAGCAGCAAAAAGAATACTTTGATATATTCGAGGTACAATTCAGTTTGGGATTCATTACAGTATAGGGGGGGAAACTTTGTTGGTTGGTTTCACTGATTCAAATTGGGCCGGTGATCCTGATGATCGGAATTCTACTACAGGTTATGTTTTCAGTCTCGGATCTGGACCTATCACTTGGGCTTGTAAGAAACAACAAGCTCTTGCTCTTTCTTCAGCAGAAGCAGAATATCGAGCCGCAGTTAATGCCAGTCAGGAAGCTTTATGGCTTCGACAGATCCTTTCAGAGTTTGGATTCGAGCAGCAGCCACCTACTCCACTTTGGTGCGACAATCAAAGTGCCATCAAGCTTGCCAAAGATCCAGTTCTACATCAGCGCAGCAAACACATTGAGCTACACATGCACTTCATCAGAAATCTTGTTCATGATCGTGTTATTGAAGTGCTCTATTGTCCTACAGATGATCAAGTTGCAGACATCTTCACCAAGTCTCTTACAGAAGCGAATTTTTCTAAACTTCGATCTATGTTAGGATTTCAGGAATGTGTCCTTAAGGGGGGATAGGCTCTAATGCCCCCTTCCTTCTCCTAATAGTGTCACTTTTGTAAATCCTTCAATCTTATCCCAAGTTGTTCTTAAGGGGGGATGTTAGGATATTTAGACACTTAGGAGTTAATTAAGATCAACTTGTGTAATATATCCGTTAGGTAAAAGTGTGTTTCTTTAGTATGCATTATATGCATTTGTAAATAATCTAATCCGACGGTCACGATATGTTCTAGACATAGAGTGATCCGATGGTTCAACTTCTCTTAGATCATACCTACCATTGATCCATGGCTTAACACCCGATTGGTCTATGATCTCTATTTAAAGAGCATAGAGGGTCCTTAGCTAGTTGATCGATTATGAGAAGCTCATTTAACTTTCTTTCTTTTGCATAATAAATTGCTCCAAGTAGCTATTTGGCTGGGGCCGTGGACTGTTTCCCTCTCGAGGGTTTTAACCACATGACAAACATTGGTGTATTGATCTGTGATCTGTTTGTGTGAAGCGGTTGTTCTTGGTGTTCGGTCCTTTGGGAGTACCCTATGTACCCTAACAATATGGACAAGGGAGCAACTGAAACAATAGAGTTGAGATCTTTTCTCTTTGGGTTCTATTAAAAGTGACTTTGAATTTGGGGATTAGAACTATTCAAGCATTGAGTGATTCCAAATTGGTTGTTGAATGGTTCAAAGGTAACTCTGAAATCACAAATCTCATTATAGCTCATGTCTTGGGTAGAATATCAAAAGATAGAGTATCCTTCAAGTCAGTCTACATTCAAAATATCAATCGAGAGTTCAATTGCAAGGCAGATGCTCTATCAAAAGAAGTTGTGGTATTGCAAGAGGGAGTGCTTATTTGGAATGAAGTTCGAGATAGCTCAACTATGCCATAATCCTCCATGTATATTTTCTAAAGTATATCCGGCGCATCATTCTTGGTCCATGGGTTTATAGATGTGCCTTTTTTAGTCCATGTTAGTGGTAATAATTTGCATATTTTTGTTTTATTTGTTGTTCGGATTTAAACCATTTTATAAGTAGTTCGACAGTTTTGTAAGAAAAGACAAACTACTCTTTTTCTAGATGGTAGGTGTTAACATAGGTTTCCTAGAACAACCTTAAACATGAGTTGAGCCCCCATGCCCATAAATGTATATTTTGATTTCATACTTGAAATAGAAAAGATATTGATTTTTTCTTTAAAAAAAATAGTTTGTTTTTCCTTGCATAAGGAAACATATCATCCTTATTTAACAAAAGATATCTCCAAGCCCTTAATGAAATCATAACTTGATCAAAATGCACTATATGGTATAGAAAAAGGGTTTAAATAGAAGCATGGTTGATGGTAAATATTTATTATGGTTGTATTGCTCGTAAGAATAAAGTTTTACCCAATATATTTTAAAGAATAAAATATTTTGGGCATTTATATATTAAATGAAAGAAAGAGGAAGAATTTGTTTTCCATCTCTTCTTTAATTGCCTATTCAAAAATAAACAGTCTTTTTTTCTTTGGAGGGGGGTTTATGTTTTTTTTTTTTTGGAAAAAGAGATAATAAAAACAATACTTGTTTGAAATTTTATTTCAAAAGCATAAGGAGAAGAGAAGAGAATTACAAAGTGTGAAATAAAAAAATGAAAATGAAAAAGGAAGGAAAAAATGTAGAAAACTTTTTGAGTTGTTCAACAAATGAATTAGGATTCACGAAACATAATACAAAGGCACAGTACAAAAATTGATAATGTCCGTAAAAAATAGTTCTCCACAAAAGTTGGTAAGTGTCATAAAAAATAATTCTCTGCATATTATGTGGAAAACTTATTTTTTTTAACAACATTGTAGGGATTGTAATGAAAAAAAGTGGAATACAATTTGTAAATACCCAAAATGAATTCACAGAACACATAAAAAAATTGTTGCCAAAAAAATCATACCATGATGAAGTCTCGTTTCCTACAAAATCATTATATCAAATGTCATATATCATGACAAATTCTGACAAAGAATATCAAACACAACCATCAATGGCTAATAAATGGTTAGTTTGTCTTACAATAATCACATGGCATCAATTCAAGAAAAACAATAAGAACATTAGAGACAGATACAACAAGATACCTACATGACTAGGATATGTTGGATCAAGTGATTGGCAAAGTGAAATTTATTGCATTTCCTGGTTATTTAAAATAGTCGGTGGGAAACATAAATTGTATATATTATTTATTTAAACATGGGAATATTGCTTCTTCATTTTGTATATTTTGATTTATTGTTTTCTTAAATTATTCATGAAAAGTTATTATGATGTCATAATCATCCATAATATGTATATGATTGAGAAATATTCCATTTGTTGAAACACAAATTGTAAATTGTTTCTACGAAAAGTCTTTAATAGTTTATAAAACCCATATTAAAACCCATAGTTAGGAAAAAAAATTAAGTAAAAACATTCACAATCATTATTTTATTTATTTATTATAAATAAAGGTTGAAAGCTTATATTAAGTATAAAAGAACGAACTACACTAATCGAGACATGTACATCAAAATTTAATGGAGTGTAAAGATCCAACATAATCATAAGATATCTTTATTAATGGGAAAAAACAACACAAACTAAACATAATACATTTTACCATGTTATTATAATGGAATCCAAAAAACAAAAGGATGGTGTTACCATGTTATCATAATGGAATCCAAAAAACAAAAGGATGGCCACCATAAAATCTCAAAAATTAAAGGCAAAGTTATTTATCTACAAAATAAATATTTTTATGATAACTTAAACCCATGTTTGAGATGAAGCCTACTAAAAAAGGATGGATAGTAGATTAATATTGTATAACCGAAAAACACTATGACGAGTTGATGACTATGTTTAGTCAAAAGTATTCCTAACAAAACTAGGGCTGTTACTTGCCCCATTTTTGTAATTAATGAAATGCCATGAACCTTAATAAGTACTTATGAAAGCAAAGATGCCAATGAAACTTGACATTGACAAAGTGTAGGATGTTGAAATTTTTTTTTCCAAAAAAAAAATTGTAATTTATTATATGTATAGAAATTGCATTCATCAGATGGACCAATATCAAGAAAAATATTGTCCATAATCAAAACCATAAATATACAAAAAATTCAACAAGTGAATCCTTTAAAAAATTCAGTAATTGAATCCTTTACAAAAAATAGTCTTTTAAAAAACTATTACCACCATAACATTCAATCAATCAAGAAAATATCATAGCAAAATATCCTTCTGCACATCATCAAATCATGAGAAAATAGCATTAATATATGCATATCTTCATAAATATTCATTCTGCATATCAGTCCACTATCTAAAAAAAGAAATACTATCCAAAACCAATTACCACAAAAAGCATTACCAGTTACCATAAAGGTACATTGTCCAAAAACCATAAGCACATCTTCAAGAAGACTATATAGGCAAAATAGTCTCAAAAATTTTAGAGGCACGAAACTCAGTAATCTGCCAGAAACCAACCAGACCAAGAGCGCCAACTTTCGCTAGTTCATCCGCAAGAGATTTTCTTTCTCGATAAATATACTTATAATCCGCAAACTCGAACATATCATATAATCTGAGCACTGAAACACCTGGGATAGCTGTAAACTTTGAATTCTGAACTGACGAGTGATCCAATTGATGACCAATTGAGAATCTCCAAAAACCTGCAACATTGTAAGATGTCAATTAGAGGAAATTTGGGGTCCAAAATGGACCTTATAAAAAAATGTGCCATGGATGAGCTGGATTGAGTTGAATTTTTAAACCAATAGAATTTCAATATCTTTGGTCAACCATTATGGTTGAGTTGGACATATAATGCTTATGTGTCATATTTTTATTTGACAATAGATAACTCCATATCAACCTCACCTTGGTTAAGTTCTTGAAAAGATCACCTCAAAATAAGGTAAATAAACTTTAAATAATAAATATAGAATATTTTATTTGATCACTACTTCCAACTCCTCTGAAACATAACATTCGCATTAGTTAAAATTGTAGTAGAAGCATTTTGAAATACTAAAAACATTTATTAATCAATTTTTTAAAAAGAAAACTAAATAATATTTAATTTTAAATAGACTTATTTTGAAATACTAAATAAAAGATATTTAGTATTTTTAATGTTATTAAATAATATTTAAAAAATAAATATATTTAATAATTACATCCAAAAATAAATAAAACATTTCAATACTAACAAAATAAAAAAATAAAAACTATTTTTAATGTTATTAAAATTATAATAAAATTTGATTTTACTTGTTTTCTCTATTACCTACCTACCCATTAAACCACAATTTTTTTATATTAATATAAAAAATAATATGAATATACATAGTTTATTGTTTTTTATCTTATGTGATGTAATATTTTTTATATGAATTAATATAAAATTTATATTAAAAAATAATAGTGATTTTTTATTTTTTTAATATTATTATAATTATATTTTTTCATTATAAATGAATATATTTGAGTTTTACATTTATTAAATATATAAAAAGTATTGGTCTATTCATTTAAAAAAATAATGATATAAAATTCAAAAGTTTCCTATCATTTATTATGTGTGCACAAGAATCTAAATATTTCATTAATATTTTTAATCAATATCTCTTAACTCTACATTAACTCGATATAGTTGTCAACTATCATTAATGAGACGATTTAGGTTGGCTTTCATTAGATTTAATCTAACATGGCATATTTGTAGTGTGATGTGGCTTTTTTTTATTATTTTCTTTAGGAGGCCTATTTTAGACCCCAAATTTCCTCTAATAAGTTTTCCAAAGCCAAGGTAAGCAATAGCTTTAAACCAATAAGTTCAACAAATTTATTAGTACCAGAACCCAAACCTGCTTTAAAGGTAAAGTAATGATCTTCAATAAAATAAAGTATACCTCCAACTCCACATACTTTTGGTTCACCAGCTGTCGAACCATCAAAGTAACCCCATGGGAAGGCTTTATGAATAGTTTCCTCGACCATTGATCTAATATTTACAACAATATTGTCTTGTGGATAAGAAATCAGCATGCCTAAACATAAAGAGGAAACCTGAATAGGAAAAGGTAGAGAATCTTCAAAGCAGCTCAGATTTCTTGCCTTCCAGATGAAACAAAAAACTATAACAAGTAATATCTGATGAGCTTCAATTCCTTTTTAAGACACCAAGTCTTGAGACAAGATATCACTAAATCCCCAATCCACATATTCTTAAGTTTAAGCTTAGTTTTAAGTTCAAACCAAACACTTTTGGTAAAAGAACATTCCACACCTAAATGTAAATTAGATTCAACATCCTTCTTACACAAATAACATCTGCCAGGTCCTTCCCTATCTTTTCTGCAAAGGACATCCCATGTTAAAGCCTTATCAGATAATAAAAACCAACAAAAATTTTTTGACTTAAGGAGACACTTAAACTTCCATAGCGCCTTCCACCACCAGGAAGTCTCCACATCATTCTTATCCATAATCAACTGATGGTAACCCTCTTTGGGAGAATACTTCCTCGATTTTGACTTATTCCAAACCAGCTTATCTATAACATTAGTTAATATTATATGAATAGCTTTTAGTATAGAAAGAAAACTATTCCAAGAATAAATATCTTGTATATCCTGTAAACCAATGTTTTCAACAGAAAGCCAACCCTCCTCCATCAGAAAAGATACACCATGACAACCAATATCTTTAAGAAAGTAATAACCAAAAGAGTGTAATGTATCAATCAAGGGAGAAGGTAAAATATATCTCCATTTTCATCCAACCCAAGGATCCATACCAAGACGAACATCAGCACCATTTCCAACCTTCCACACCAGATTATTACCAATTAAGTCAAAATACCATAAAACAGTTTTCCAACAAATTGAAATTTCCCTTCCCTATTTACAAGAAACTCTGATCCAATCAAGTAAGGATAATGGATGAACATAATTTTGAATAACAATTTGAACCCAAAGACCAAAACCATGAATATGATTCCACACACTCTTAGCAGCAAGGATTTTAGAGAAAAAAACAGGAATTTCCAACCCCCATCGCCCCAAAAATTTTGGACAAGCCAATGACTTCCAAGAAGTCCAGGGTAAACCAGAAGAATCAACTTTCCCATACCATAAAAATTTAAAACATAATTTTCGGATCTTTTCAATTATACCCAACTGAATCCAAAAGTGCTTCCAACACACCGGTATATCCTTAAGAACAGATTTAACCAAGGTCAACTTACCCCCTTTGGATAACCATCGAAAGCTCCAGTTTTTAATTCTTTTTTCCACTTTAGCAACCAGCCAGTCCCAATCCTTAATATAGTATCTGCAAGGTTTGAGATGAAATTCAAGATACTTCAAACCGTTCTCAAAGTTAACCAAAGGGAAAGAGGAAATAGTCATTAAAGAAGTTAACTCAGAATTATCTAAACCAGAGAAAAGTAAAGCAGATTTGTCTTCATTAATCTGCATCCCAGATGACTTACAAAAATAAAGTAGAACATCAAACAAAGTTGATATAGATTGTTCAAAACCATCAGATCCCATAACAATATCATCCACAAAAAGAACATGGGTTAATGTAATCCCATTACCAAAAGAAATGCCCTGAAGAACACCACATTCCTTTGCTTTAAGTAAATCCCTACCCAAGCCTTCAACTACAATAAGAAAAATCAAAGGAGCAAGAGGGCAGCCTTGCCTTAGCCCACAGACATATCTAAAAAAGGAAGAAGTCACTCCATTAATCAATAAGGAAAAAGAAACAGATGTAATACTGCCCATAACCCAAGTAATAAAAGGCAAAACAAACCCCATTTGAGAGAGAAGGAATCGAAGATAAGTCCAGTTAACACGATCATATGCTTTAGAAAGATCGATTTTTAAAACCACAGACTTCAAACATTTACTGTGAGTTGTATGAAAAACTTCCTGAATAACCCCCATAGAATCATGAATCTGTCTACCAGGCAGAAAACCAAATTGTTCACCAGAAATATACCTGCTAAGAACCTTCTTGATGCGAATAGAAATAATCTTACCAATGATCTTGTAAATGTAATTACACAAAGATATAGGCCTAAAGTCTTGAAAATATTTTGGGAGATCGGTCTTGGGAATAAGAGCAATTAAAGTAGTATTAAATACAACAGGTATCTTTCCACTCTTCCTAAAATCATCAACTACCTGTAACAGATCCAAACCCAAAACATCAAAAAGAGACCTATACACTTCAACAGGAATCCCATCTAGACCCGGGCTTTTATCATTTTTGCTCAAAGATAGAACATACTGAATCTCTTTAAGTGTAACAAGAACCATAAGTTCTTCATTTTCCTCATTAGTGACAAAAGTAGGGAAATTTTCTGTAACCTTCATAATTTATGGAAGATAAATATTTTTATCCTCCTGAAAAAGAGTTTCAAAATGATTAACCCCAGTGCCAGCAATAGACTCAAAACCTTCAACCAGATTACCATCATCATCTGATATTTTCCAGATGGAATTGATATTTTTCCTATGATTAACAAACTTATGAAAGAAAGATGTATTGTCATCTCCACAAGTAAGCCAAATAGCCTTGCTTTTCTTTCTAGCCATATTTTCAAGATCAAACAAAATTTTAGTTTTACGCATCTCCATATCCACCAAAATGATCTTATCCTCCTCAGATGCAAAACCAAAACCCATTTTGTTAAAATATTCGACCAACAAAAGTTCAATATCCACTAAATCTTTAAGATCCTATGCTTTTTTCTGAACAGAGCATAAAATAAACACTTCTTTTAATTGTTTTAAGTTATTAGGAAAATGCGAAGAAGGCGACAACAGAGAATTATCCACATAAGTATTCCAGAAATATTTCAATAAAGCAACAAAATCCTCATTCAATAACCAGTGAGCATTAAACTTAAAGGGACTACGAGGTTTTAAATCATTATTTAAAATCTGTAAGAAAATTGGATGATGATTACCTATTGTCAGAAAACGTAACTCCAAGTCCAAGAGATCAATGGAGACTAGAATCCTATCAAGTCTCTTACTAATATTATCAGTCCCTATTCTTTTGTTAGACCAGGTTGGAAGTAAAAAAACGGGTTCAATATCCACAAGACCGAAACCAGCCAACTTCAAGGTAAAAAAATTTGAAAGCTTGTCCAACCGAGCCCTATCACCCCAAATCTCAGAGAAACCCAGAGAGAAGTTCAAATCACCACCTAGAATCAACTTAGAGCACTTAAGGCAATCATTATCAAAAATTTTATTCTAGAACATTTCCCTTTCCATATAAGGTCCATAAGCATTAACAAAGCAAAAGGCCTCTTTAAGTTCAATAGAAGAAAGAGAAACACACAGACCAGATTCCACGGCCCACGCATTTAAAAAATGAAAATTTCAAGTCCTCCATCCTAGTAGAAGACCACGACATTTTCTTTTGGCATCTACAGATAGAAAAAACCACCCTTTAAGTACAAACTCCAACTCAACAACTATAATTTTTCCATCTCCCATACTCTCTTGGAGAAATGGGACATCAGGAAACTGCTCCTCAACCAACCTACCAACCACTAGTTTTTTAGGAATACTAGCTAACCCTCTACATTTAAGAGACATCACAATCATAATGAATCCCTAGATAGGGCATTCACAGCTCTAAGTGCCCCAGATTTAAAATCAAAAGAACAGGTAGCCCCCACATCAACTACACCAGGCCCCTGACAAGAAATAGAAGGCCCAGATAGGATCCTTATACCAGCCTTATCTCGTGAATCATCCAAAGAAATATTTGTACTTGATCTTAAAAAGTATCCAGCACTAATTGTAGAAGTATCCCTAACATGAGACACAAACCCTAACCCTCCCAAAAGAGCTTCAGATGGAATAAAATTACCAAAAGATACAACATCATATTTTGAACCAAAAGACACCCTCATGTCCCTAACTTAAAATATCAGAGCCCTTATCAATTGAAGAAAGAGAGGTCAGACAAAGGGGTTTTAAGGAATCCACCGCTAGAAACTATAACCCAGAATCCAAACCCAACTCATCCAAATTCTTCTGTATTGAAGCACCAAGGGATGAATCCTCCATTGAATTAACCAAATAAACAGGAGAAACCACCAAATTCTCAACAACTTTCTACACTCTCCAAAGTTTTTTAGACTTGTTATCAACATTCTACTTAAATTTTCTTTTAAAAGTAAGAAAACCCTGAGAAATCACATGCCCATAACAATGACATCTATTGCATCGAAAGGGTACCCCCAAATAATCCAATGGCTGACTAAAGACATAATCCCCTTTTTTAATCACTAGGTCTTCTACTAAACCCTTATGAAGGTCAAGAAGAACTAAGACTTTCCCCAAACAGCACACACCAGTTTCAAGAAACGATAAACCTGCCTCCACAAATGTCCCTAGGGTATTACCCACCAATTTGAAAAAATCCAAAGACCAGAATTCAAAAGGAAGATTGGGTAATTTTACCCAGATCGACATAGTATCATACCTTTCAATGCGTGGATCAAAAAGAGGCGTCCACTGCTTCAACAACATTCCTGTTCCATCCCATCTCCAGGAACCCGCAAGAACAGCAGAAGCGTCCAATTCAAAATGATATTTAAATGCTAACCATCCACCCAAAAGCACATAAAATTTAGGACAAATAACAAATGACTCCTTCTAGGTATCGTATACCCACTGTTTAAACCTAGCCGCACTAAATTTTCTTCCACCGAAACATCCCACCAAAGTAAGGGCGTTAGTTAAAATGATGTCATTCATCGCTATATCAGCACCAACAACCATCAGAAATAGGATTATCAATCTTACGTATTACCTGTTTCGACCTCTTCGGATGCACATCGAACCCAGAGGATATCTCCACCTGCGGAAGATGATGAACAAGTGGTGAAACCCCAACTGTTTCCACCCCATTCTAAAAACCGAAAATAGAATTCCTTTTATCGTGGATAGGGTCATTCACAATAACCTAATCGCCATTCATGAGAAAAGGGTTCTCACTCTTACAAGAAACCTTCACATCCTTAGCAGGTGCTAAATTCACCAGATCATCTTCGCAATTACCGATTAAAC
Source organism: Pseudotsuga menziesii (assembly GCA_001517045.1). Lineage (NCBI taxonomy): Eukaryota > Viridiplantae > Streptophyta > Pinopsida > Pinales > Pinaceae > Pseudotsuga > Pseudotsuga menziesii. Next base: position 12,069 of record LPNX010081067.1, read on the forward strand.
TAGCCAACAGAGATGAAATTTCTTGTACCCCACCGACAGAAGGAACCCCACCCAATCTACCAAAAAGAGAAACAGGCAGTACCTTCTGAGAGTCAAAAAATGGTTTATACAAAGACTATTCTACACCACACGAATCAAGACCACTGCCCGAGTTCCCTAAAGGTAACAAGTCTCCAAACCACCGCTCCATAGAAATATTCTCTCCTGTGTGCCCCATCGGCATCAGAACCCTCTCAATACAAGCATATGTCGGAGACGCAGCAACACACTCTGGAATAAACTCATTAGGGACGACCCTAGTAATAACATGCATTGTCATTCCATCATCCATACTAGCAGATATCACCACCTCTCTACCAGCGAAACCAAACTGAACCCGCTCCACATATGAAATCAAAGGCAGCCTCACCGACGAAACCTCCTCACTACATAATGGAAACCCAAAATGGAAACCCTAGGTTTACTCCCAAGAAAATTAAAAGGAATAATAGCCTGACTACGTTTGGACGATGTACGAGCCAGGAGTTTAATGTCTCGAAGAGACATTCTAAAACATGGCACACATATAGCAAAAGGTACAAAAAGGTAGAGACAGTCTATGCAGCTCCAAAAGACACCTAACGCCTAAACCTAATCCGCTAAGAAGTGTGTTCTGTCAAAAGTACGTTGAAATCGCCTCAGCAATTAATACGCCAAGTCACCCTATTCTGATAATCTTCTTCACAAGTATGTACCCGATGTTGAAACTATTAGAATGTACTAACATTTTCACATCATTCGTAGTCTGATATGAAGAAATATTTTGTTACAAATAGAGGTGGAGGATATTATATTGACGAGGATCATGTGAATCCAAAGAATCATAATCTAACATTTTTGGACCATTTTGGAGCTATGTAGCTTGGATAGGAACTTCTTTCTACATATAGGTTTAGTGTAAACATGTTAAATATAATTAGATTTAAATATATTTTGTAATTTACTTTATTAATAAAGTAAAAAAACGTTATTTAGTTTTTGCGCTTGAATGTTTCATTAAAGACTTTTATGATTTTATTCACAAAATTCAAGATCTACACCTTGATGATCACAATCTCATGGTAAGTTTTAATGTCATTTCTTTCTTCACAAAAATACCAGTCCCTGAAGGTCTTAACATCATTTCCCAATCTTTTGATAAGGAAACTCTTCATCTTATTGAAATTTGTCTCTCCTCTATTTTTTATGTTTCAAAAGTAAATTCTATGAACAAATTGAAGGCATTGCCATGGGATCTTGTTTGTCCCATGTTGTTGTCAACATATTTATGGAACACTTTGAAACACTATCCCTTAACTCTCTTCCCTGAGATGATACATGTATTATTTGGCCAGTCGGACGTACCTCCCTTGAAAACTCTCGCAATCACTTAAATAGCATTTCATGTCACATTAAATTTACCATGGAAATCCAACAAGGTGACTCCATTCTCTTTCTTGATGTCTTGGTCACCTGACAACAACGTGACTCTATCTCTTATCAAGTGTATTAGAAAAATATGCACACCGATCACTACCTCCACGCCATTCCCATCACTGCCCTTCTAAAAAATCTACTGTCATCAAAATTTTGATCACCAGAGCAGTCCAAATCTCTCGCCCCCAACATCTTAATCAAGAAAGAGTGCAGCTTACTAAATACCTCATTAACAATGGGTACTCTATATACCTCATTAACAAAACTTTTCAACAAGCCCTGCATCCCAATTCCAAACCCGCCAAACCCTCCCCACCACCCCTTTCAATTCTCTCTCTTCCCTATATTCATGGAATCACGGATTGCATTTCTAAACTTTTAATTAAAAAGAACATCAAAACCATATATAAACCCCACAAGACTCTTAATCAATTATTAAAGAGCACTAGCGATAAATCAAACCCCTTCCTATCCCAAGGCGTCTACCAAATTCCTTGTTCATGTTGGAAAACCTACATTGGACAAACATGTAGATCCATTCAAACTTGTATCAAAGAACATATTGTTGATACCAAATCATATTCAAGTTAACAAATGTGCAATTGTTGAACGTTCTTTCAAGTCTAAACATCACTTTTTCTCTGATCAAACTAAAATCCTTTCCTCCACTTCTCATTAATCATCAATACAAATTAGAGAAGCCGTCGAAATTAAAAAGCATCCTAACAACTTTAATCGAGAAGATGGATATAAACTAAGTTAGGCCTAGAAACCTATAATCCATCAACTAGTCATCATTGATACCTTACTCCTTTATTTACTACTCTTTATTTCTTACTTCTTCACCCAAGGTTTTTATTATTTTTATTTTATTCATTTATTCTTATTTTAATTAATTTAATAATTTATAGGTTAAGAATGCTTACCTTTCCATCTTTTCTTACTTAACACTCCCTTTTAGGGTTTTAATATTTATTTCATTAAGTCAAACCCTTAATTCCCTCTTTTTATTTCACTTTCATTTTTTCTTTATATTTAATTATTCTTATATTTTTAATTTTTTCATTTTAGTTATACCTATATTTTACGTTAAAACAATTACATATTAATTATCCAATTAACCCCCATTTTTACTCATTGGAGTCTTTTCAACTATTTTCTTGAAATTAATAGACAATTGAATAACTTTCTCCATCCCTTTTTATTTCTTTTAATCTTTTTAACCTTTGAATTTTCTTCACCTAAATTAATAAAAATAATAATAAATAAAATAAAATTCTTTATTATATTATATTATTTAATTTTTCAACCTTATTTTCTCAACTTTCCCTAAACATTTTTATCTATAATTTTTATAATTAACGGCTAGTTTTAAATTTTCTATTTATAGTGTACTTCCCTCTTCTTTTCTATTGTACTATAGCTTCGAATTATCTTGATGATGGATGGAGGGTCCACCCCAAACACATCGGTCACTTCTAAATTTCTACAAAGTGCAAATCCATAAGCTTGCACACAATCATATTTAGTTGTTGAATCTAATAAAGTGTAATTTTACACACTAGTGATTTAGACTAATCTCAACCATGCATTTTACTAAGAGATTAAGGTTTTGGTTAACTGAGGCTTTAGCTCAAGTATAAATGCAAGTCAAGAGAGATGGTTTAGATGCACATATAGGAAAATAAAAGTAGGTAGGTCCATACAATCAATTTTGTATAGACATGTGGATTCGGTATAGTCGTATGGAACAAATATGTATGTTGGAATATAATCCGTCGGGATTATACGTTATTGTAAATATTAGGAATATGAAGAGACTCTCGGATATGTGATCCCAAGATTCATCATAGATGTATAAATAAAGGCATTCTATGGAGAAATAATAAGAATCGGGAGTTATTCATTTCAACGGTGGTATCAGAGCGGGTACCTGCCATAACTCCTGCCTGTATGCTTGTCAGTCCTGGCAGTCTCGCTGCCAAACCTTCATCATTTCTTCTACATATCTATTTCAGCCTACCTAACCGTCATTAGTTTGCCTCTATGTGCTTTTCTTCTCCATCCCTGTTGCACATTCAGAGCTAGCCTGCGACTCGCCTACCTGTCAGTCTCTAGCATATGTTGAGGAATTTTGTACGATAATCACCCAACGCTGGAGCTGCGCATGCTCAGGACCGTTTCCTAAGGGCTGTGAGCCAACCCTTTGCTAAATCCACAATGATTGAAGAAGAATGCGTCTGCCATTTCTGAAAAATATGTGATCTCATATTTTATTAAAGATTGAATTTCATATTGTTGTTGTTGCGATCGCTTTGAAGACTGAAGATCGTTGGTGGAGAGAGATTGTCCTCTTCAATTGCGTGAAGTGTGGCTGCTGGGATGAACCCGTGAATATTGTGAACTTGAATCATCAGAAGAATATACACAAGTTAAGAGAAATCACTAGAGCCTCGTGCTCTTAGTCAGTCACATGGAGGTAATGCGTTTTGTTCATTACTAAAATTGCTCATTGGAATACAAAAACCCTAATTTTACACTGGTATTTGTGTGAAGTTTGAAGGGGAAATAATTTCATGTATATGCATCATGTATGAGTTCATGTTTGTTTCCAAGATGAGCACATGAATTATGAATTGTTGAGTATGAGTTATGATCAGTGTAGAGAAATAATGTATGCTGCGAGACTGATGTATTGAAGTAGTGATATTGAAGAATATAAAGTCTGTAACTGCTATGTGAAGAGTCTCCTCTTCTACAAATTGAAGTTGTGGAAGTGACCATACCCTTCATATAAGAGAAGTGCTGTAACTTCTTTTTGCTAAGCCGTAATGGATACATCCACTTGAAGATTGAAGTTGTGACCACATTCTACGTGCTGAGACTGCCCATCATGTTGACTACATAAAGATTTGGATTTTGAAATCTGCGAAGAGTTGGGTTGGTGTTGAACGAGCTGTAAAGTCTGAGAGTATATTGCTACTGTGCAATAACTCTACTACTGCAATAAGATCGCGAAGTGTACTACTTCAGACTGCATTGAGCTGCTGGAGATACAACCTGCCATTGAAGAAGCCAAGTCGTGCTAATACAAAACAAGCATGCTGAAAGTTATTGTTTGTTGATATATTCTTGTACTATGAAAATTTGAAATGTAATACTCATGTAATAGCACTCTAAAGCAAATGATATAGAGTTGCTAAATTATTCTGATAAGCTACAGAATTGTATAATAGGATGCAAATTCATTTTATAACTTGTAAAAGACCAAGAACTCAAGCCTGTATCCTATAAATTTTCAAATCTTTCTATAAGTTGCTAGATTCATCACAGAAGATGCAATCTATAGCATCTATAGTTGGTGCCACTCTCTCTGGCAAAGACACTTATCCAGAATGGTGGAGGAAGAAGAGAGGCAGAGGAAGAAGAAACTTCAGAGGTAGAGAAGGCAGAAACAACTCCAGCAAAAGATCAATTTTGAAGTGCAAGCGTTGTGGAAAGATTGGACACACAGCAGATCAGTGTTGGGCTTCATGGGACTCCATCAAAGACAGACAACCAAAAGAAAGATCACAATAAGAACCAAGATGTTAGTAAATCTTCAGATTCTGCTCATTGTATTGTTGCACATTGTAATCTTGGTATTAATGAAATGACTTCACTTTCATCTTACACAGATTGTTGGCTACTTGATACTGGTGCAACGTCACACATGACTTTTAGAAAAGACTGTTTTGAAGAACTTGATGAAACAATAAATGGCATAGTTTACTTTGCAGATAAGTCAAGTCTTAAACCAAAGGGAATGGGCACCATTCGGTTGAAGATGCCTGGATTCCCTGATTTCTTGTTGAAGAATGTTCTTTATCTTCCAGAGTTGCAGAGAAGCCTACTATCCTTGGTGCAGATTCGATAGCAAGGCCATTCCATCCACATGTTTGATGGAATCGTATAAACAAGAAAGTCCTCTGACAACCAAGTCATCATGACTGGATACGAAGATGGGAAGCTGCTGAAGCTAAAGGGTTCATCTACAAGGGTTCAGAACTATGCCTACCTCTCTCAGCATGGAGAAGGTAATTTGTCATCAAGTTTATTGTTGCATGCAAGATTTGGAAATCTGAATTATAACAGTCTTCGTTTATTGAGAAAGAATGGTGTATTTGGTTTTCCCACCATTCCCAAAGAGAAGAGCAAATGTGATGCATGTATATTAGG
>LPNX010081067.1:19212-30327 GCA_001517045.1 Pseudotsuga menziesii
TTTTAGATTTTGATGGCGATAAGGAGACAGGAGTATCAACTTCTGGATACACTATGAGTCTTGGATCAGCAGTTGTCTCATGGAGATCGTGCAAACAGTTAGTTACGGCAGATTCAACAACAGAATCAGAATATGTGGCTACAGCTGAAGCAACGAAAGAAATAGTATGGATCAAGAAGATACTTGAATATTTGCAAGAAAAACAAGAGAACTCCACTCCATTATTGATCGACAATACTTCTGCAATCAAGCTGGCTAAGAATCCTAGATTCCATGATCGAACCAAACACATCAACACAAAGTATCATTTGATTCGACATCATGTAGAGGCCAAGATAGTCCATCTTCGACATTGTTCCACAAATGATCAAGTTGCAGACATCTTCACCAAAGCGCTTGGACGAGAAAAGTTTGAAAGATTCAGAAACATGCTCGGACTTACTAACACCCCTTCAAATTAAGGGGGGATTGTTGGAATATAATCCGTCGGGATTATACGTTATTGTAAATATTAGGAATATGAAGAGAATCTCGGATATGTGATCCCAAAAGTCATCATAGATGTATAAATAAAGGCATTCTATGAAGAAATAATAAGAATCGGGAGTTATTCATTTCAACAATGTACAATCATATGAACAAGTCATGGAGCAGGCCAATAGGCATAAATTTTTCTCATTTTCGAGCAAATAATTTTCCCTTAATAGTCGTGTAGATTTGTTTTTTTGGGTGTACCTTACAATAGGAAAATTTTCAAGGATCCATACTTATTTAAAAATGTATAAACCTTAGCGTATCTTACCAATTCTTAAAATGACAACTATAAAATAGTTAGTGATATTTTTGTAAAATTATTTCAGACTTTAAGGATTTTATACAGTTTATATAATAATATGAAGATTTTTAGAGTGAAAAAAAAATTACCCCATCAAAACTAGGCGAAACATGCCTTCAAAAAATGCAAATTGGAAAATCATTTTTTTGAAAAAAAACATGGAAAAATAGCCCATGGTGTAAATTTCACCCCTAAAATTGCCCTTGCCATACAACTATTAGTTTGACAACTTGTGGTGGTTTCCTTGTAAAATTCGATTGTTTAACGAAAAGCTTATTTGTAGGAGTAACTACCTATATATTGTGTTGATGCTTCCACTATTTACTTTCTAAGTATATGTGTGATTGTTTCTTGCGAAGAATTTAATTCATGCAATTAAATAATAGTTTTGTTTAGATAAGAAAATAAAGACAACAATCACCTGGAGTTTGGAATTTTCACATGGTATCATATCTTCTTTGATTGAGAGAATCTAAAGAGTTTATGAAACTAGAGAAAATACCCATACAAGATGTCGAGAACAAGGACCAATACTTAGAGGGTTTCAAAAGTAGTGTTTATCGTCCATGAGAGTTTATGTGTTAGAGCTCAGAGATGGCATCAACTAGCATTAGGTTTGAAAACAAATTGGAAGGTACCTCGAATTTTTTATCATGGAAAGTGAGGGTAACTCTTTTATTAGAGGAGAATAATCTCTAGAGTATCGTTAAGGATAGTAACTCTTCTATTAAAGGAGAATGATCTATAAAATAATGTTAAGGATGTAGTGATCCCGCCAGTAGATCCACAAGCTTTCATAGTTAACAAGAAGAAATAATTGAATCCAAATGGATGATCATGGATGGTATAAAGGATCATTTGATCCGTCATATATCTAAGAAGAAGACAACGAAGGATATGTTATATTCCTTGGTTATCTTTTATCGAAGAGAGAACATAAACAAAAATATGATATTGCATAAAAGATTTGGATTCATAGGGGTGACTAGATCAGACAATTACCAATTACCTTATGAAGGTTGTATAGATTCATAATGAACTTGTAGCAGTTGGGGTGAAAGCCAAATAGAAAGAGCTAGTGAATCAAGCACTTAATGGGTTCTCAGCTCAATTGGAAACATTTGTCTATGGTGTTTGTGCTTGGGATGATCTTCTCTTGTGGGAAAGACTATGGGATGACTGTATCCAGGAGGAGGTCGAATGGATCCAACATCTAGCAAGCATGGAATTTATAGCGACCATGCCAAAATTGGTCAAACAAAGGAAAAAGGTAAAAAACCCAACAAAGGGAAGGTAAAGAGTGAGAAGTCAACCTCAGGAAATAAATACAATTGTAAGTAGGGATATAAAGTTTGAAGTAGACATTTCATATAGGATGTCTCATGAGCCCTTTCTAGTTATAAAGGATGAGCGAGATCTTTGAAGGTTTATCCAAGGTCACCAATGACTTCTAATGTGGTCCAGTAGCCTTCATGTATAGAGGAAGAGCCACCAAATCCTACCAGTTTTGTTAGGATACCTTGGTGCTTCACTTGAACATTAAGGGATTCTCTTGAGTATGTTGAGGCTCGTAGGAGCATATTCAAGGAAAGCAGACTTCCAAACAAGTTTCCAAACTACATGATGTTAATTAGCAACATCATATATTCCAAGCCTTCCAGTTTTTATGAGGTAACATAGTAGTAGGTTCAAAGATATTCCATGGTGGAGGAGTACACCTCCATCATGAAGAAGGATGCATGTGATAATGAACCTAGATGAAAAGGGGAAATTAGTAGTGAGTTCCAGGTGGTTTTACAAGATCAAAAATGTTGCATATGCCATCATATAGCTATAGAAAGAAAGGTTTGTGGTGAGAGGGTTCTCCCAAAAAGAGGAAATGGACAACACTGAGAATTTTTCTTGAGTCACTAGGTACACTTCCATTAGAATGGTGATGTCCTTAGTTTTGTTATGGGATATATCAAAAATGGATGTGAAGAAAACTTTTCTTAATTGGATAATTAAGGAAGGAGTGTACATAGAGAAACCTCATGGATTTGAGATCAATGAGAAGGAGTCCCATTTTTGTAGGTTGAAAAAGGACTTGTATGGACTCAAGCAGGCACCAAGAGCATGGGATTCCAAAATTTATGGATACATGCAGAGTATGGGATTCACCAAAAGTGAATCAAATCCCAAATTATATTATATATTTGTTGAGTTCGATCTACTTGTTTTGCAACTGTATGTAGATGATATGTTTCTTATAGGTTCAAAGACGCTCATTGTAGGGTGCAAGGTAGATATGATAGATGAGTTCAAGATGGATGACATTAACATGATGCATTGTTATTGTTGGTGAAAAACATTAACTTATTAATAAGCCATCCAACAATTTAAATTGTCAACCCAAGGAGAGTGTAAACTTATGAGGTATAGGAAAAATATATGCATGATCAAAGTGACACTAACCTATTCTGATGCTTCAAAAGGAAACACACGTTACTGAAATCTAAGGAAACATGAAACTAATATAAGAAACCATATGCAATTGAAATTGAAAACGCATGCGACTAAAATTGAACCTAGTTTATGAAAACAGAAAAGGGCATGAAAAGAAATCTAATCTACGAAAGCATGAAATTGTGTAACATAAATTTAACTAAGAAAGCATAAAATTGTATGAAATAAACTAATCCAAAATAATCAACATGTGAACTCACAGAAAATCAACACTACTAACTCCTAATAAATAAATCAAAATCAATATAGGGAAATGAAAAATGCTTGTATTAAGCCATCAATCCATTACAAAATTATCAAATCTCAAATCCATGACTAATTCTAAAAGACATAAATTATTTCTATAAAGAGGCCTCCACTACTCAAATGAAGAGAAAGAAATCTTATTTATACATGAGTTGCTTTGAAAAGAAGATAAGCAACTAATAAATGTAGATCCACTTTTCTCTCAAGTAGGTACAACCAATTATCCCTTTAAATCCTCTAACAAATATTGGATAAAATATTCTATCCATATCTCCATGATATTTATCCTTTGAATATGCTTGAATAACTATCTTCAAATATTGAAGATGAAATTCGAATTTCAAGCTAAGTCGTGACTTTTGACCTTGTTAAAATCTTCAAATATTCCCGTAATCATCATAAAACTCATCCAACTTTGAGATATAATGAAAATATGTTAATTTTCTTAATATTTAATCATAAATTCTCTTAAAATACTTAAAAATAAATAATTTGGAAAATAACAAGGTAACCCATATTTATTTATGAAAATGACATAGGAAATGGTTAATGGAGTGATGAATATGGATGAATGTGAGGAATATTGAAGGAAAATATGATGAAAATGTGACATTTGGGCGACCAAACATTCCCCTCAACTGAACTTGTTGCAAGTCCTCATGCAACTATGCATAAACTTTTTGGCTTCTTAACTTTGGCTTTGCATGATAATGTTTTTAACAATAAATCATTTCATGATGTGAAATACATAAGTAGTAGCTCATTTTAGTTATGGTAGGTTCTTGTGTGACAACCATGAATATGTAAAATGTTGGTTCTTGTGTGACAACCATGAATAGGACAAATGTTGGTTCTTGTGTTAACAACATTCATTTGTTTTTATGGTTGCAATACATAAGCTTTGAAAGTATACATACACTGGAAATGAGAATCCATCAAAATACATTAGGAAGCCTTTTCTTCATGTTTATGAATCATGTTAAAAATGGAATCAAATTGTAATAAAGTCTATTTTGGGAGAGACATGTGGGTCAATGGTAAATGATATGATGACACATGTAAAATGGAATAAAATGGTAATGAATATACCCCCCTCCCCCCCCCCACCAACTGAAGATGTGTTAACTTTATCAAAATGAGTAAGGTAAGTAAACATGGTGAGGGAGTTTTTCAAATTCATTCATTTTCTAGCATTTGAGGAAATACATGGTTAAAGATTAGAAAAAACATACTTCCACTTACCCAAAAAGTTGATCAACTGTGCAATCGGGATGTGGTTGTTATTGTTGCTGGATCACGGATTGTGAAGTGAAGGAACCTAAACTGCTGCTTGGTTGAATGAAGTAAAAAGTTGAAAGCTGAAAGTGGAACTGTGGTACTCTCATATGGCTAGAAGTATGCTGCAAACTGCCGATGGAGTCATGAAAAGCATATAGCCTTCACCTGCTACAAAACGCGATGGTACAATTCTTACCATGCAAATAAATGTGTCGATGTCAAGCATGGAAAGAAGTCATTGGATTACCGGCCATTGATGAATGTCATTAACCAAAGTGAGGCAACTCACCATTGATGCCAATGAGTGCCAAGGTACCCAAGTACATATTGCGAAGTGCGAATAAATGAGTTGGTGTCGAGCCACTTGCAAGATCTAACGATCAAGGGACATTGATGTATTCCCATGATTGTTAGCGAAAGAACTTTCCATTAAGGCATGCAAGCCTCAAGGTACTAAAAAGAACTCTAGTCTCTATCCCAGATAAGGTGCTGAGGTCGATGGGTCAAGACTTGTTGAAAGGTGGGCCTTAAAGAATCCCACATCAGTCAACGCGAGTTGTACAAAATGAGTGGTAGGACTATAGATAAAAGATGTCACGGTCAAATAATTTTTATGACAAGGATATCAAAGCAATTCAGTCATGGAAAGGAGGCTGAATGGTTTTATTCATAAGGAAGAAGATGAAATGAAGATGAAGCAAAATGTATGTGACTCAAAAAAGTAGACATGCAGGGCAATGTGTAAGGAAACGAAACAAGAGACTTCAACATGGACGACTGACAAGCTTTGAAACAGATAATGGCACAAATGGTTTTCTGAAAGATGTCTTTGTGGCAGAATATAGCACAACATGTGTGATGAAAAGTTTAGCTCCTTCAATGATGTATGTTTTATTGTGATTTATGAAGATTACTTCTATATGAAATTGGATAGTATTCGAACCTGTAAAATGTTAGCACTAATCCTGCAGCAAAATGGTGAGAGTATTGAAAAACATAGTGCAAACAGAAGTGCTAAGAAACCAAATTCAACAATAAAATGTATTATTTATCGATTAGTCATGATGCATCATTGACACTCATCTTGGTGAATCCCTGTTTAAGTGACTTCAAAAACCAAATTAGCATAATATAAAAGCATGGTTTGAATATGGATTTTGGAAAATTTTGTGATCCATTTGCAATTTTATTTATTTATTTTTATTATTTTTTATGTTTTGACCTTAAGTTTTAATTTTTTTAAGATTTTTTTTTATTTTGTTTAGTCACCAAAACTCTTTTGAAAACCAAACAAACAAGCAAATGTTTTATTATATTTGTTTTTTTATTTAATTTTTTTAATTATTATATATATCAATATATTAACAATCTTAAAAAAATACAAAAATGAAAAATGTAATAACCAAACTACAATAATACAAAACCCAACCCTATTTGACAAGTTGCAATAGCCATACATACTACCGCAATAAATAACATGAATACTACTTTCTAAAACAAGGCAACATAACAGAAGAAGGGTATGAGTGAAAGTTTGTAGAACTGAATAAGTATGCCCTCAGACTTAGTGAAGAGTCCTGAGTCGAGAGGTTTATTGGAGGACTTGTACCATTGACACAATAAATCCTTTTTCTTTCGATGATTATCCCTCTTCTAAATTGGGACCACTTGAGGGGTTGCAATCTCATAAGAGTATGCACATATAAACTAAATTGGAACCACTAGCCACCTGCTACGAGACAAGCGTAGTGAATTAGCTTACCTACCTGCCACCCTTTGTCTGTCTGGAGTGAATTGAAATACATAAAAGTAGTGGGCTTATGTGTAAGGTCCTTACTACTCAGAAGAGTAGCAAAAGTGTTTCCAAACAGGGATTTCTCCCACCCATAGATCTCTACCATATTACTTGTGTTCTTTTACCCACTTATTGAAAGGGGGGGATTTATTCGCGGTACTTATTGGATCTATTCATCCTTACCTTTCGAACAATTATTTAATCAATTCCTTTATAGTGCATAATTACATATAATAAGTTGTTCACCGAAGGTTGTTGTTAACTAACTTATCACGTATCATACCCGAACATGGATGGGTTGAGATCAAACTGTCAAGATACGAGCATGTCTGCGATTGCCTATTGGAATCCAAAAAATGACGCGAAAGCAAGGGATATTGGCATTTGAAAACGTTTCAAACTTTGGCTTTAACAATTAACAAAATGAATGCTTGCTAGTTGGATTCCTTAGATGGAGCCTAAAGAGCTCAAGATTGATTAGAACCAACCTAGTTTGAAGAACTGTTGAAACCTCAACTATTTTACGAACAAGAAATCTTCTCACGACCCAAGATAACCATGACAACCAGGCACTTCTTCAAGTTCATTCTCCAAGTGACAAACAAGTAATTGTGTTTCGACGCAAATTCACACCCAGATTGTTGGTCTAAACTAAGTTGCATTGTCTGTCCATCGCTTGAGATTCTAGTGTGATCATTATTCCATGTAATGATATAGTTTTTGTCGAAATAAAACGATTGTATTATCCCCAAAAGAGAGAGAATTATGGTTATGTGTATATATATATTGATGACCATGTATTTTGATTTAAAAAACCATGATACGTATCCATTATGCGCCTATTCTCAGAAAACAAAATATATTGAGTTGCTCTATCTTTTTACACTAGAGTCGACACTCAAACATAATTCTCGAGAATGAATTCTATGCCATGTATATGATCTTGCACGGGATGATCAAACGAGCAAAATTTAACAAATAATATTTGAAGCAACTCAAGGCAGGCACAATTTTCTCATTTTTAGATAAGGGTTAATGGCATGCTTCTACACATGTGAATGAAGCATAGACGCAAAGCTATATTACACTAAAACTAAGAAAGAATTCATATTCATACGAAGGGTTTGGAATGCAAACTTTCTAGGGTAGAAATTTATTAACTTTTCAGTGAAATTATTAGATAGTAACCAGAGAGAGAGAACCAGTATTAAGCCAAAAAAACCTAAAACACAACAATACCTAGTACTTTGTAATCCTTCCTTCGGATTTCTGGAACACTAAATTTTAGCACACTGTATTCCTGCCATGGAACTTCTTCACAAGCTGCAGACGCTTCACGTAAAGCATCTGCATATGAGCTCATGGATGTCAAAATAACCAAAAACATTCTTTCCACATTCATAAGCAAGACATTCCGTCGTACTCTACGTGCTAATATGTTTAATAATGGGGTCATTTTCCATGTACTTAAATAGCCTAACTCTCTCCCCCACTCCACCACTAATGGCTACATGAAATGAGACAAGTGTGACTTTGTTAATGGCTCCACAAAACGAGACAGGTATGAGACCATGAAGGAGGGAAGTTTGGTTGTTGCATCCAAATCGTGAGTTGGTTGTAACAAGCACCAATTCACTGGTGTAAAGGTAATGTTGGTAGAATTGGTGGCAGGAAATTCTGAGTCAAATGTGGCGAGCAGTCTTGATTTGGTAAACAATGGAACTGTTAGAATATAATCCGTAGGGATTATTGTAAATAAATAAATAAATCTAGGAAGCCGAAAAGGCTGGGCGGAAGGTGAAACATAACCGTCATATCTATTGTATAAATATATGCATTGGCATTGGAATAATATAGAATCGGGAGTTATACCTATCAGTGGTATCAGAGCACTTACGGCATATGAGCTCATGGATGTCAAAATAACCAAAAACATTCTTTCCACATTCATAAGCAAGACATTCCGTCGTACTCTACGTGCTAATATGTTTAATAATGGGGTCATTTGCCATGTCATATATATTGTATAAATATATGCATTGGCATTGGAATAATATAGAATCGGGAGTTATACCTATCAGTGGTATCAGAGCCAATGACAGTATCGCAGCTTCAATTCGCAACAATTCAGGGAGAAGAAATTCAATACCAATTCGTAGCCTTCAGGGTCTTTATGCAATTGGTAATGGTGTGAAACACAAGGATTTTGCTCTACATGGATCACAAGAGATGGCACTCTTTGCACACAACACTTCCACTAGTGCACTAATCAGCATACATTATTCTTCAACGCAGCATACATATATCAGTCACAATATATCAGTCAGCATATATATATCAGGTCACAATATATCCCATGAGAGAGGTGTAGGCAGACTCATCTTCAGGCACATGCATTAGTGGAGAAGGTGGATGATTGCAATAATATTGTAAAACTGGCATAATAATTACAAAAACACCAGCATAATAATTACAAGAACACCAGCATTTTTGCAGCAATTTGACCCTTCAAATTCACAGCTAATCCTCCACGCAGTCAGAGAAGGGAAGCTCCAATACACAGCATATACACTTCAATAGAAGGTCATGTCTCTTCAGACATTCGGTGCCAAAGGTCGCAGTCACTCCATGCAAGGAATTAGGTCAAAAATAGGGTTTGTGTAATCCAACGGTCACACCAAAAATTTTACCTCCACGCAAACATCTTTATCCTTCAACGTAGACATCCTTCAACGCATCAGTCCTCAGTCTTCAACGCATCAGTCTTTAACATAGCAACGACGCCATCTCCGACGCAACCTTCAACGCAGGCAGCTAGCTCGATCCTTCAGAAAATTTAAAGTTCATTTCCTTCTGTCTGTCCCAGTTAAAACACTTACACGGTTTCTACAGTCAACAGGATTTCTATAAACAATCATCGGTTGTCTCCGTTGATTTTCTACTTCAAATTTGCAGTTATTTCATGTATTTGGATATTTGTAAAATAGCATTGCTTTGTCTTCAAAATTTCCTAATTTGCCTTCCTTTCACTCTAAATATTCAACAGCTTTTGCTATCCAAGGTTATAAAACGCAAGCAATCGATAAATAACTCACCAAAAAGGCATGTATTAAGGTTTCAGACCTCTCACATGGACAAAACTTGACCTATACAAGCCGGCATCCTTCACAAGGTGCAATTTTAGAATCTGCAACTCCTTTATAAAGCCAAAGAACCGTCCAGAGCTTGAAATTTAGCGCAGCTGATCAATTTTGCGGCCAATACCACGTAATCATCCTCCACGCTGCATATATACAGCTCTAATATGCAGCACGCATAAGATAGGTTAAAAAATAGGTTTTATGCAGTCTGTACCAACAATATGTAAAACGCAGCAGTCATAACTCAAACTCACAACTCCAACACAGGCCTCTTCAATACGTAGGCCTCTTCAATACTACGCAGGCCTCTTCAAACTCACAGCTAATTGCCATTTACTCTGTATTTGTACATTCACTGTCGAAACCTCACTGATTAGTGCACTAGTGGAAGTGTTGTGTGCAAAGAGTGCCATCTCTTGTGATCCATGTAGAGCAAAATCCTTGTGTTTCACACCATTACCATTTGCATAAAGACCCTGAAGGCTGCGAATTGGTACTGAATTTCTTCTCCCTGAATTGCTGCGAATTGAAGCTGCGATACTGTCATTGTATCACTTTAAAACCTGAAGTTGAGATTGTAAATCACCTTGGCAGACACTGTAGACCTGCAAGGTTATTATTTTTTCTATTTCTCTTTACTTTGTCATATCAAGTTCATTATTGTAAATTACACTAACAGTTGTAAAGATCCAATCTATAGCATTTGTAGTTGGTGCCACTCTCACTGGCAAGAGAGGCAGAGGAAGAAGAAACTTCAAAGGCAGAGAGGGCAGAAACAACTTCAGCAAAAGATCAGATTTGCAGTGCAAGCGTTGTGGAAAGACTGGGCACACATCAGATCAGTGTTGGGCTTCGTGGGACTCCATCAAAGACAAACATAACCAGAAGAAAGATGACCAAGATGCTAGTAAATCTTCTGATTCTTGTATTGTTGCACATTGTAATCTTGGAATTAATGAAATGACTTCTCTTTCATCTTACAAATATTGTTGGCTGCTTGATACTGGTGCAACATCACACATGACATTTAGAAAACACTATTTTGAATAACTTAATGAAACAATAGATGGCGTAGTTTACTAAGCTTTGCAGATAAGTCTAGTCTTAAACGAAAGGGAATGGGCACCATTCGACTGAAGATGCCTAGATTCCCTGATTTCTTGTTGAAGAATGTCCTTTATCTTCCAAAGTTGCAGAGAAGCCTACTGTCATTGGTGGAGATTCGACAGCGAGGCCATTCCATCCACATGTTTGATGGAATCGTTGAAATAAGAAAGTCCTCTGACAACCAAGTCATCATGACTGGATACGAAGAT
>LPNX010081067.1:31906-117129 GCA_001517045.1 Pseudotsuga menziesii
GCAGATATGGGACATCTCCACTATTACTTAGGAATTGAAGTCACTCAACATCCTAAGTATATTTTCCTATCCCAAAAAAATATGTTGAAGAACTACTAACAAATTTTGCATGACAGAATGCAACCCTATATCTACTCCAATGGAACAGAAAATGAACCTCACATCAAGTGAAGGAAAAGAATTTGAGGATCCGACCAAGTATCGACAACTTGTAGGAAGCCTTATCTACCTTACAACAACTAGACCAGATATTTCTTATGTTGTTGGCATACTTTCAAGGTTCATGCATAAACCTTGTGAAGGACACTGGTCAGCTGCAAAAGAGTTCTAAGATACTTGAAGGGGACTCAAGACGTTGGACTCAAGTACTCTAAAGCAGATGACTTCAAACTTATTGGGTACTCAGACTCAGATTTTGATGGCGATAAGGAGACAAGAGTATCAACTTCTAGATACACTATGAGTCTTGGATCAGCAGCTGTCTCATGGAGATCATGCAAACAGTCAGTTCTGGCAGATTCAACAACAGAAGCAGAATATGTGGCTGCAGCTGAAGCAACGAAATAAATAGTATGGCTTAGGAATATACTTGAAGATTTGCAGGAAAAACAAGAGAACTCCATTCCCTTATTGATCGACAATACTTCTGCAATCAAGCTGGATAAGAATCCTAGATTCCATGATCGAACCAAACACATCAACACAAAGTATCATTTGATTCGACATCATGTAGAGGCCAAGGCAGTCCATCTTCGACATTGTTCCACAAATGATCAAACTGCAGACATCTTCACCAAAGCATTTGGACGAGAAAAGTTTGAAAGATTCAAAATCATGCTCGGACTTACGAACACCCCTTCGGATTAAGAGGGGGATTGTTAGAATATAATCTGTAGGGATTATTGTAAATAAATAAATAAATCTAGGAAGCCGAAAAGGCTGGGCAGAAGGTGAAACACAACCGTCATATCTATTGTATAAATATATGCATTGGCATTGGAATAATATAAAATCAGGAGTTATACCTATCAGGAACTGATGCCAAATAAAATTTATCCATATAGAAATCTAATCCCTCGATTTTGTGGCTATACTCTAGGTCTGTGTGGAGCATCTCACACCTGAGGGCGAGATGAAATCACTCGAACTAGCATGGCACGTCAAAGCACCATAACCATGCTAGCCTTACCTCAATATTAAGCCCCACACTTCTTGTGCTCTCCATGCTCGGAGTGCAACTCAGAGGAGGAGGCCTCCGAGTGACATGGCCTAAATCACTATTGTTATCTTATGCAACAGTGTGTACGCAGAGGCAACAAGAAATTAGGAGCAAATGAGATTTAGTCTCACAACCTCCGGCAGGAAAATTTCATCGTTCAACGTTAATAGCAAATAGCCAAGCGTTTGAGTATCCAAGTTCAGTAATTGAATATCCAATCCCAACCTAAAGAATCCTTTGGAGTAGCCATAACAAGGAGAATATTATCCATCTGAGGCAGGTTGACTGCCACCTCATTTCCTAGACTTGATGTAACAATTGTTGCATCTTGTTCCCTTGGGGATAGCCCGACATTTCACTTTCAATGGTCCTAGCTATGATGGGCGTTAGATCTCATCAGGACGAAGTGGTTGTTGATCGATAGCTTGTAGATATGTTTTCTTAAGTTAGGCAGGCTTAATATGTGCTCGACCTGTATGCACTCAGCTCTTTCAATCGCCTGTTCTTTTAATATGCCAAGATTGTTTCTACACAATGCGACCTCCCATTATGTTATGGCGACCTCACAATGCGACATCATTCATTATGTTATGGCGACCTCCCATGTGTAAAATTGTACCTATATCTCACAAAATTTTACTTGCTAGATCACATAAAGATTGACAAAGTGATTTTGTGGATGCATAATGACATTAAGCCTTGGCTAAATCTTATTGAAAAAAAAATTATTCTCCTTGTTGTTTGCGATATCTTTGTAGCAAATTACGATAGCTTCTTGTGTCTCTCTAACAAAACAAGAACACAAACAACATGTGAAGCCTTCTTCTCATTATGTAGCAAGTGCATACATAATCAACAATGTAGTGCTTTCTTAGGTTCATGTGAATTTTGTGATCATTAGCATATCAAATCCAAACATTGCCCTATCTCTAAATGATTTGAAGGTGTTTTATTTGAAGTTCTTAGTGTTCTATGTTATATCTAAAGTCTATAATTTACATCGAGGGTTTCCATAGATTATGTATATGGTCCTCGTTGTGAGTCTTTAAGCGAACAAGTGTAATATTCTAACAAGCATAGCAAGAGATAGCAACTCAATGGGGATTCTTAATCCATGTTATTCATTCTAGATTTTGACACAATTGTCACTAGCATATTGAACCCAAATGCAATTCATTAATACATGTATTCATTACAGTCATGTATTTTTCGATCGTGGTTGAAGCTAAACAAATACGCCCTGTTAGATGATTAAGAGACAACGGTGAAGGTCAAAGCATGTTTAACATGCAAATTTAATCATAGTCTGTCAACATATCTACATGCCTAGAATGAAACAACATTCTATTTGGTGGTTTGGTTAAATATTTGGTTGTCGAATCTGTTCAGTTTGTGTTGATAAAGCAACTGGAGATCTAAGATAGTAATTTGATCATCCTAACTTTTGACTTTTTGATTTTTTTTATTTATTTTTTATTGTACACACCTAAAAAATAAAATTAAACATGTTTTATATATTTTTATTTATTTATTTATTAACCTACCTACTCTATTTTAATTAAAATTTAAAAATATTATTTACATGAAATGAAATTCCCAATGTAACCATCTACGTAACAAAAGTAAAAAAGTTGTTCACATTCAATTTTGCAGATTGAAATCTAGAATATCAAAGAATGTACAAAATTAAGTATTGTATAAATTGTAATTTAACAAAATAAAAACAAAAACAAAAATGATCTAACCTGGTACTTGCTTGGAACCATTGTTCAATGAGGCTTCCATATGCGTGATTTTTGTCTTGATACAACTCACCCGAAACCTCTTCTTTGTCCTCCTTGATCTCTTGTTTGAATAGTTGTTCCTCATTTGATATACATGATTCTTCTTTCACTTCAAGAGGAGGGGTTAAGCTTTTAGTTGATGTCAAGATCTCATTTTCCTGAGAGGAGGAGATCCCAACTTTTGTTAGTATCCGAGTGAGTTGTTCCACACTTACGTGTATCATTACACTCATCTTGTTGGTATTCTTCTACTTCCTTATATATCAAATAAAAGACATCAAAACAAATTGAAATCTAAAACTATATGAATAAAACTAATAGAAAAAATAAAATCACTATTTACAGAAATGAAAATAACAAGCTTCAAAAACAAAAAGAGACCAACTTAGAAATCAACTTAGAATTTAGGTGTTGTGTGTGCAAATTAGTACGAAATCAAAATTAGTGCATAATGAAAGAAATCCAAACTACTACTACTAAAAAAATGAAAATGCAAAATAATAACCGATAAAAGAACATTTGCATAAGAAAAAAAACAAACTCGCATAAAAGAAATACTCTATAAAATAAACACAATTTGCGAATAGGAAACTTATTTACATGCAAAGGGAACAACAAGGATTTGGGGAGACCCACCAAAGTGGATTCGCCAGGTTGTTACACCATAGAAATTCCATACTGAAGTCATCCTTGCGCCTAATCATTTCCCCTCCCCCTTGTTGTGTAATATAAAAAGAAACCTATCTACCAATCTAGACTCTGATACCCTTTTAGCACCTCCCCGACAACGGTGCCAAAATGTTGGTGAAAAACATTAACTAATTAATAAGCTATCCAACGATTTAAATTGTCAACCTGAGGAGAATGTAAACTTATGAGGTACAGGAAAAATATATGCAGGATCAGAGTGACACTAACATATTCTAATGCTTGGAAAGGAAACACACATGCGACTGAAATTTAAGAAAACATGCAACTAATCTAAGAAATCATATGCAACTGAAATTGAAAACACATGCAACTGAAATTGAACCTAGTTTAAGAAAACAAAAAATGGCATGAAAATAATCTAATCTACGAAAGCATGAATTTGAATGAAATAAACTAATCCAAAATAATCAACATGTGAGCTCACATAAAATCAACACTACTAACTCATAATAAATAAATCAAAATCAATATAGGGAAATGAAAAATGCTTGTATTAAGCCATCAATCCATTACAAAATTACCAAATCTCAAATCCATGACTAACTCTAAAAAGACAAATTATTTCTATAATTTTAGAGAGAGGCCTCCACTACTCAAATGAAGAGAGAGCACTTGTATTTATGCATGAATTGCTTTGAAAAGAGGATAAGCAACTAATCAATGTAGATTCATTTTTCTCTCAAGTAGGTACAACCAATTATCCCTTCAAATCCTCTAACAAATCTAGGATAAGATATTATATCCATATCTCCATGATTTTTCTCCTTTGAATATGAATAACTATCTTTAAAACTCCTTCAAATCTTCAAAGCTTGAAGATGAAATTCGAATTTGAGGCTAGGTGGTGACTTTTGGCCTTGTTAAAATCTTCAAATATTCCTGTAATCATCATAAAACTCATCCAACTTTAAGATATAATGAAAATATGTTAATTTTCTTAATATTTAATCATAAATTCTCTTAAAATACTTAAAAATAAATAATTTGAAAAATAACAAGGTAACCCATATTTATTTATGAAAATGGCATAGGGAATGGTTAATGGAGTGATGAATAGGGATGAATGTGAGGAATAGTGAAGGAAAATAGGATGAAAATGCGACATTTGGGCGACCAAACAATTATTTTTTGGGGTTAGAGGTTTGGAATAGACAAGGGAAGATTTTCCTAGGGAAGGGTAAGTAGACAATGGGTATCCTAAAGAGAATTTGGATGGAGGACTACAAACCTACAACAAACCTTTTGATCACTAATATGAATAAGGGAACAACTTTGGATTCAAATGTAGTGGATCCCATGTTGTACATGAAATTGATAGGTTCCTTGGTGTAGTTGGTCAAAACTAGGCCAGGTATATGTTTTGTAGTGAACACCTGAGTCAATTCATGGTGGAGCCACGGCAAGAGGATTGGGTAGAAGAAACACATGTCCTCAAGTACTTGAGGGGCATAGTGGGGTGTGGCCTAAGATATCTTGGAGATGGTGAGGTAAATTTGTTGAGGTATACAAACTCAAAGTGGGTAGGTTGTGCATCAAATATGAAGAGCACCTTAGGGTGTTGCTTTAGCTTGGGATTAGCAATGATATCCCGATTCAATTGGAAGTAGACTTCCATGGAATTCAACTCTATAGAGACAGAGTGTATGTTAGCCAATATTTATAGTTGTGAGGCCACCTATCTTTGCAAGTTTAATCTGGAATAATTTGATTATGAGTTGGATCCCATGATGATTTGTCATGATAATTAAAGTTGTATCAAACTCTTCAAGAATACACTATTTCATGATATGTTCAAGCACATTTATATTAGATATCACTTCATTCAATGTAGAATTTAGAAAGGAGTGGTAAAGGTCTAGAAGAGAGGAAGGATCAGGTGCTAGAATATCATCAAGGAAGGAAGGAGAGACATCCTCAAAGGAAAGAGATGTGGAAAAGAGATTGACATGATAGGTTAATCATCTAGGATCAAAATTTCCCTCAATAGCCATACAAGTTTGCAATATTAGATACCCAAGATGCATATAAAGCAATAAAAGGTACTCGCCTTCCATTGTTTTTAAGGCGCAACATGAGGACAAATATCTAAACCAAGGAGGGGGGGACTATAAGAAAACAGGGTAAGGTCAAAGTGTTGAAAGGAAAATGTGTAGGATTGAATCATCAAAAGTGAAACAAAAATTGTTAAATGTAATTTTTATGCTATCCAAAGGTAAATCCCCAAGAGTTGTCCAAGAAAGAGAGATTTTCTTCCTTACAAGGTACACACTACAAAAATAAGGGTGGACAACCCAAAACCAACATAACTCACATGTTAATCAGTGGCAAGATAAGAAAAAATATAACCCCAAGCCATTATGTAATAAGATAACCTTAGAAGGGACAAGAGAGAAATCAAAACAAAAGAATAGACAGGCCCTGAGGGGAGCAATTAGAAACCAAACTTCGGTAGGATCCACAAGATGCATAACCTTAACCATGAGCTAATAAAAGAAAAGGAAAACAAGGAGGAATTTAACAAAAAAATGGTAGAAAAATCCTAAAAGATTCTTTGAAACAACAATCTTATCATTATTTTAAGCCCTTAATGGTGAAATCACTAGGAATAATTTAAGAAGAGCTAGAATGTCGCTAAATATGGCCATAAGAGAATAAACAAAGGTGCAAAGAGAAGAAATCACGAAGAAATCAAGATTCTTTGTAACACAATCACCTAACACTATCAAGCAAAGGGGTCTTACAATATGTTGACACAAACATATCAAGTAAAAAAATGCAACCTCTAAATTATCATTCGAGAGGAAGGCCTTTATGTTATGTCTAAAGGGGAAAGCATTAAATTACTTTCCATATTAATAATTTTAGATCCTTATATTAATATAACATGTCCACATGTTTGGCAAATTTTTCAAACTTCTTCGATAGCTTACTTTCCACTCTAGCAATCAAGTTGAAAAGTTTAACACTTGACCCAGTGAAGACTACCTTTTTGGAGGAAGAAACAAGGATAGACAATATATTTTGGAGTTGGAAATCCATCCATGACCTTCTATGCTAGAAATAAAAAAGATATTTCTTATAATCCAAAGTATTCATAGTAAAAAATAGAGGAAAGAGAAAAAAAAAACTTTGCATCTACTTTACAAAAGAATGGTATTTGCCATTGCTATAGAAAACTTAGTCATTACTACAAGTAGTGTAACAACAAACCTTCTATGCTAGAAATCAAAAAGATAATTCTTATAATCCAAAGTATTCATAGGAAAAAATAGAGGAAAGAGAAAAAAAACATTGCATCTACTTTACAAAAGAATGGTATTTGCCATTGCTATAGAAAACTTAGTCATTACTACAAGTAGTGTAACAACAAACTGTTAGATGGAAAGTTGTATACACAAGGAAATATAATGTTATTTAAGAAATATGAAACAATGTTTATGTTAGACATGTTTAACTAAAGATGTCTTAGTTTGGATTTTAGTGCAACCTAACTTATGAATCCAAAATAAAATGGTTCATAATACTTTTCCTAGGGAGGTGTAATGAAGTTGTTGGGTAATGCTTTATTGTCACGCCTTCTTAACTAAGAATGTAAAAGAATTGATTGTGTATTGTATGTATGGAAGTTGAATAAAACTATTCCTTTTCTAGTTTTAAAATCTTTTCCTCGGGAGGTGTAACAAAGTTGTTGGGTAATGCTTTATTGTCACACCTTCTTAACTAAGAATGTAAGAGAATTGATGGTGTATTGTATGCATGGAAGTTGAATAAAACTCTTCATTTTCTCATTTGAAAATCAAGTTCAATGTTGATAGGTGGGTTATACGAAATCCTTAGTGATAGGAAGTTGCGTAGGAACCTGAGAGGGTAACAGGTATAGGTCGCTTTCTATATATTGATTTTACATACTCTCGTACTATTATCAACATGTAAGCTAGGAAAAGTCAAGGTATAACATCATGGACTAGGTCATCCCATCCATAAACACTAACGCAAGTGTTGTTCACAAGTTTGTCAATGGTTGTATATAGAACTTTAGATCTTTTTTAGAGTTGTATTTATGGAAACATCAGGGGATTCTTATGATGGATTAAAATATGCTAGAATGATGCTTGATTTTGTTTCCTTATACATGTGAACCAATGTTACGGTTTCTTCACATTGTGATGGAAGGTATCTTATATAATTTATTCTTATCATATAAAATTCAAAATCTCTAGAATCATGTAATATAATTGGGGGCTAATATGGAGTACCTGGGGAGGTTCCCAAAAGAGATAATAAATGTAATATGACATAATAATGGAATAGCCCCACATGGTATTTGGTGGGTGACAAATAAGCCCACTAGTTAGTTAAATAAAATGGATATAATTGAATGAGGATAGTTGGCATAAACCCCCAGGAGTATAAATATACATTATTATCATTGTAATGAGATATGTTGAATGTTGAGTATTGTATTGTAGCAAGTATGGCTTCTAGAGCGATTCCTTCCATAAGGTTGATGTGTTACCCTACCTGAAGGGTTCTCTCAATATCCATGTGCCTACAATGTGAATGCATTTTGACTATGTTCAAGATAAGGAGTTTATGTTTTATATTTTATCTACCAATGTGTACTAAAAGAGGTATCAGAGATATCTTTATTGCGCAACAAGTGGAATATTTTTTTCAGTCTCTACAAAGTTACAAAAAATTGGGGCAATGGCAGTTCAAATCCATTTGTGTGCAAATTTTGAAGAAATCAATTGTAGATCTAAATTCATCTAAAAAAAATGCTGGAAAGAAAATCGTCCAAATCAAAGTTTGAAAAGTGATGTTGATTTAAAATCAACTATTTTAGGGTTTTTAGGTGATGACCATTAGGATTCCAAAGAAATATGTTTTGATAGAGTGCCTAAATTTCCATTATACTAGAGATAGTAGATGTAGAGTTGCTATGACATTTCATGATTGGGGTCATAATAGAGGTTTTGATCAATATTGAGGGAGTTGTGGTTATTTCATATTTGTGGTGTCAAAACCATAGTCACACAAAAGAACAACATTGAAAAGTAAGTTATTTCTTCAAAAGCTTATTTTTAGTTGTGGGTTTTGTTCCAAGAAAATGTATTTTATAAGAAAATCTAATTGTCATAGTATTGAAAACTATATATATTGATAGGACACTGAATCTCCCTCTTAATAGAGAGACATTAAACTAGAGGAGGATACCATTTGGTGGAAGTGAGTCGACATTGAGATTATATTGGGACTTCTAGTTACATAATATATTATTAAAAAAAAAAACAAGTGGTTTGCATGTTGTGAAAAATAATCAAGATCACAATAAGGGTTTATGTTTAGGGGAACACTTCTTATTACAAGGTATGGATATATGCAACATGAAAATGTTATTATTTCTATAAACCCTAATAACAAACATAATTCCTTCAATGTTAACTTGGCTAAAATATTGCAAGTCCCTAGAAAGCATATTCAATGCACACATGTTGAGGGTGAGAATGTTCAAATTTCCAATATTTTAAGATTATTATGGATAAATACATGTTGCATTCAAATTTTCATGCTATAGATATGGATGATGTGGATATTATTCTTAGATGTCCTTGGATGTACCCAATTGGTACAGAAAATATTAATGTGCAAAACAAGTTTATGAAACATTGGTACAAGAAAAAGAAAATCACATTGCAAAATATTTATCTCAATAAGCAACAAAAGGCCAAAGTGGCACGTGAAGTAGTGATTGCAGGGAAACTAATTGTTATATCTACAAACACATCACATGAAGACTTGGTGACTAAATCAAAAGAATTCGTAGAAGCATCTAAAGTACAGCCTCAAGAAATGTGTAGTACAAATTAGTAAGAATCTATTGAGCTACATTTCTCAAAGGAACCACAGGTTGAAGAGTCAAATAAATGAGAACCAATTGCTAAGGTTGTTGTATATCACTCTCCATACCACCCAAGGAAACAACGATCATTAAGGCAATGTTGTGAGTATCAACAATCCTACTATTGACCTACATGGAACTCAAAAAGTCCCACTACAATGATTTTATCACTTATTATTACTTTACTAAATGATGTATAAGTGATTTTATATAACTTTTGGGGAGGATGTGTGAAGCACACACATGTACAATCTCAACTTTGAGAGGCGTGTGATAAACTAAGTGATTCATGTAATTATGTTTGAATCACTAAAGGGAGACTATGCGATACACCTTCATTATCGATCATATTGGATTTATGAATTCACAAAGTATACATATATGAAAAATCCAATATGCTACAATACGAAGGTGAGTGAGGGCATTGTATACAAACAAAACTTCAAGATTGTGTTTTTAAGTATGGTTTCGGGCAGTGTGGTAAAATTGACATCATTCATTATGTTATGGCGACCTCCCATGTGAAAAATTGTACCTATATCTCACAAAAGCGTACTTGCTAGATCACATAAAGATTGACAAAGTAATTTTGTGGATGCATGATGACATTAAGTTTGGCTAAATCTTACTGAAAAAAGTATTCTCCTTGTTGTTTGTGGTATCTTTGCAGCAAATTACGAGAGCTTCTTGTGTCTCTAACAAAACAAGAACACAAACAACATTTGAAGCCTTCTTCTCATTATGTAGCAAGTGCATACATAATCAACAATGTAGTGCTTTCTTAGGTTCATGTGAATTTTGTGATCATTAGCATATCAAAGCCAAACATTTCCCTATCTCTAAATGATTTGAAGGTGTTTTATTTGAAGTTCGTAGTGTTCTATGTTATATCTAAAGTCTATAATTCACATCAAAGGTTTCCATAGATTATGTATATGGTCCTCGTTGTGAGTCTTTAAGCGAACAAGTGTAATATTCTAACAAACATAGCAAGTGATACCAACTCAGTGGGGATTCTTAATCCATGATATTCATTTTAGGTTTTGACACAATTGTCACTAGCATATTGAACCCAAATACACTTCATTAATACAGGTATTCATTAAATTCATGTATTTTCCGATCATGGCTGAAGCTAAACAAATATGCCTTGTTGGATGATTAAGAGACAGCGATGAAGGTCAAAGCATGTTGAACATGCAAATTTAATCATATTCTGTCAACATATCTACATGCCTAGAATGAAACAACATTCTATTTGGTGGTTTGGTTGAAGATTTGGTTGTCGAATCTATTTAGTTTGTGTTGACATTGACAAATGCATGTAATTTAGATTGCCTTTCCCAATTCTATCAAAATATTCCTACAATGAACCTTGTAGAGCATACAAGTGAGATAGTAAGTTCCATTCCCCTCCTCTATATTTGGAAAAAGTTATCCAGCCTTTAAATTTATGAAACATTTGTTGCAAAAATAAAGTTCAATAATTGTGTATCAAATCCAATTCAAGGAGCTTTCCATCAATTCACTAGACACCATATATATTTTGTCTCATGAATGCTCATTATGGAGAATTTGTCCTTGAAAAAAGGTCAAGCCAATCAACAACATTTTATTATCAAGTTGCATATTGTTTGGTCTTATCAATCAAAATATTTCATTACAAGAGATTACACCTAACTTCATCCTACCATCAAGTCATCCCAAGACCTTGTTTTTTTAGTATCATGGTCAATTGGAAGACATGAAAAAGTGCATGACATACAACACCTCAATAAGATGTTGGTATGACAAGTAAATAAATTAGGTTGTACCAAAGGTGTGTCCAAGGATTGCATTTGTGCATTGCAAATTTGTATTCCTCCCCACTAGTAAGTGGGCACATCAAGCTTTTCTCTCTTTGCATTAGTGAAATACATGAGACAGTAGATATGTTACACAAGGATATTCAACATGTATCATTGGGTATTTATTTCTCTTTTTCTAACATTTAGTGGATACATATGGACCATCACCTCTTGATTTAAGTAGCATACACAAGGCAGTGGGTCAAATTTCTTGGTCATATGGGATATACTGGTAGTGGGTTTAGTATGTATGGGAAAGGTATTGTTACTCCTATTGACCTTGTGATAAGACCACTAAGAGTAGGCCTTGGATATGATACTTCATTTCCATATGCAAGTCATTATGATCCTTTAGCCACTAATTTGCACAAGTCACAAGATTTTGAACCATCCATTGATGATATGCCAAAGGTTGATTATATCGCCTTTGATGATTCTACTATCGTTGAGCAAGAATCATGCTATGCACTCTATATTGGGCATGGATCACATCTTGCACCTTTGTTCAACATGAAAAAAAATATTTTCCATCAATATTTTGACCACAGTTATATCCTAACCATTATGATCAAAATAATTCATCTATGCATTGAAGTTCTTCTTGGCATGGAAATAGAACCCTTATAAATCATTAAGCAAATCTCAAAATCAATGCCAACTACCAGGATTTTGTGTGGTTGAATTAATGATTGGTCATGGAAACATTTCAATAGTTGTTTGAGTACATCATATAGATGTATTTGATCAACTATACAATTGTATAGTCCTCGTGGCTCTTCATAATCGGTTGAACGTAGCATTAGTCTTTGGCTCATGTTCTTTCTTAAGGGGGGGATGCGTCTTATGATACATGCTTTCTCTCTTATGCCTTCCATATATGTTGGAATATTAAAAACCGACTCCATACTTGGTATATATTTCATTAGTCATTTTGATTAATTTCCTAGGTGTTGACTAGGTAGTTGGCCACCTTTAGCCACATTTTAGCCGACACTTGCCATCATCAGCCTATGGAGTGCACCTAGATATAGATTCTCGATAGACCTTGTTTGTTTTTTTATTGTTCTAGAATAATAAGGGCATCTTTTTTCTTTAGATTGCTTTACTCTTGATTTTTATGTTTTTCAATGGATAAGGATAAAGCTAGTTGATAGGCAACCACTATCTTTTGTGGATAACACATCCTCCATGATTTTCTCTCTAGTTTCCATTTCTAAATTACTTTTTTGTCACCCATCACATCACTCATGCTTTAGCCAATTCATCAGCCTTTGATGTGATTTGGAAAGTGTTTTTGTCACCTTGGGGGGGGGGGTTCACATTTTTAGTAAGACTGCTTTATGAGCTATTCGAATTGCATCTTTGGCATTCGATTTTCTCTCTTGAGAGTGTATTAATATTGTACATTGATCATTATTCATTAATGCAATTGAACTTTATCCACTTAAGCATCTTTTCTCTTGTGTCTACTTAATACTTTCTTCACAATTCTTCTATCTTTCTGTAACAGTAGAATTCTCTTAGTGAAATATTGATATGCAATCTAGATCACCTGTGTGAATTCCAATATGGTATCAAAGTGCAAGGTAGTTGAACAAAGGAGCTCACAGTGATTCTAATCATATTTCCAAGCTTTTGTTTCTCTCCATTGCAGGTATCTACAACAACTTCTACATAAATTCAAAAGCAATTCCTCTCCTCTCTCCATTCAAATATTCTAAGTGGAAGTCAAAGATGAGCACATATCTCAAGAGACAATGTCTCTATGATGTTTCTATTTGTGTTTTAAATGAGTCCTCTTATGAAGAGAAGAGTGATTGGCTAAATGACTATGATAGAGCATATGGAACTATGTATCTAGCAATTTCTCCTTGGATGCATTATCTCATTGAGTTTGTTGAGTATTCATTTGAGCTCTGAAGCAATTTGGACAAAGGATTTGGTGTGTAGAAAGAAGAAATTGATGTATGGAGCGAACCTAGCACCTCCTCTACTCTCCCTCCTAATGTAACAGCCTCATTCACCTCTCATGATGAAGTTGTTCAAGCTGAAGAAAAAGAAGATGTAGAATTTTCAACTTTTGATCCAACTCAAATTGATCAACCTCCTTCTCCCTTTCCTGCTTCTCATGAAGAAGAAATTCGAGTTGCAATTCTCGTTGAAGATATTTCCATTCATTCACTATTTTCACAATCTTCATATTTCGAATTTGAGGATGATATCGCAGTCATTGCTCCACCTCTATGCATGATTAGAGTGCACAACCTAGTGATCTCCTAGATGTTTTGGAGGAGAGATCGGATTTTGAAAGTGATCCACTCACTCTCCTTGGTCACATGCCTCCTACCTATTCCTCAATGATGGATGATCACTTTCCTCATAGCTTCATTGAAGATGAAGAACACATTATCATTGGTTTGGCAAACTTGGGACACTTGTTTCACCATTTTCTTGGAGTTGATACAACCACTCATGGTTCAAAGTTTCAAGAGCAATCGTATTTGTTTGGAGTTGTTCATACTTCATTTGAATCAGATTTTGGTTTGAAGATCATGGCTCTAAAACTTCATCAAGTCTCTTTTAGACCTAGCACCCTGGTTGGTTCAAAGCTCAAGTCTAAACAACACCTCTGTTCGCTCTACTATTAGAAGATCTCAGCTTCTCTACATGGTTCCAGTTTCCATCATGCAATTGTCTATGTCCCTGATAAATTTGAGCACATTTCTCTTCTTCCCAAGAAGAAGATACCTCCAGACATCTGATCAAGTTCACACCTACTTGAGTTTAGAGCAACATTAAGTTTTGGTGTGCACATGTCCATTTTTTAGGGAGGGTTTTGTTCCCGTGAGGTTTTCCCTATTTCCTCAATTTACATGGACAAATAATAATGGGGTGACCATAATCCTTTGTTTCTTGGGCCCTAATAAAATTTTATTCACATAAATTCAAGGTTAAGGGGAGGTATTGGAATATTAAAACCCACTCGATACTTAGGATACATTTCATTGGTCATTTTGATTAATTTCCTAGGTGTTGACAAGGTAGTTGGCCACCTTTAGCCACATTTTGGCCCACACTTGCCATCATTAGCCTATGGAGCGCACTTGTATATAGATTCTCGATAGATCTTGTCTTCATTTTTTATTGTTCTAGAATAGTAAGGGTGCCTTCCTGCTTTAGATTTCTTTACTCTTGTTTTTTATACTTTTCAATGGATAAGGATAAAGCTGGTTGATTGTCAACTGCTATCTTTTGTGGCCAACACATCCTCCATGATTTTCACTCATGTTTCCATCATTATATTACTTCTCCATCACTCACCACACATCACTCATGCTTTATCCAATTTGTGAGCTTTTGATGTGATTTGGAAAGTGTTTTTATCACCTTGGGGGGGTTTTCACATTTTTAGTAAGCCTGCTTTATGAGCTATTCAAATTACCACTTCGGCTTTCAATTTTCTCACATGAGTATAATATTTTTTCAACATTGGTTGTAATTTGTATTGAGTTTTCCCACTCACTCATGTATCTTGGTCAAGGCCAATGTAATTTGAGTTGGGTAATCATCAACCCACTCTCTTATTTAAGTAAGCTATATTTGAGTTGGTTATCCATAAACCTACTCTCACCATTTGGGCTCTCTTAGTTGTATTTGCAATGTTTTACTATAAACCCACTCTGAAATGCATTTGAGCATATCTATACATAAAAACTACATATAGAGAATTCCATCTTCAAGTCTTGCTTAACTTATCAAGACAATGTATTGAAAAGCTTGAAGGAGTAACAATTTGCATCTACGATATTCTAGATGATACCATTGGCATTTTCAAAGTGCATTTCTAATCATGCATTTTTCATGTTCCAATGTTTCAGTGTATAGTGATGCTACGTATCAACAATTAGTTCATAACTAAGTTGCAGGAAACTCGGGTCTGGCACACGTTTCACCCCTGAAAGCTCGTTGAAACTTGGAAACGTATATGGTACTTGACATAAACTCGTTTCCTTTTGTTTGAAACACATTTCCTATACGAGAAACATGTCAATATAGACAAAAACGTGTTTTCATCATGTTTCCTCTTTTGTACAACATGTTTCCCATCAAATAAAATCATTTCACTTAAAAACCAACCCATAAAGTCTCATTTTTCCCATGGATTTCAGTAATTAAGGGTTAATACATTAAATTTTAAATTTAATTCAAGATGCTTCTAATTAGGTCTAAGAAAGTTATAAAGGAGAACATCACTTCATTCTCTCCTCACACAAGCGACTTGAGGATGTTGAGGCAAAATATAGCAGTGGGCCTTGTGCAAATTGGAATGTCAAGCCAAAATCTACTGACTTGGGCCTCTCTCTTGTTGCACTAAATATTGAGGAACCTAGAAGTGGAATTGGAAATACTTCTTCCACTTTACATTTTGTTGTTTAGCATACTTCTTGTTCTATATTTGTGGAAGACTATGAAGAAGAGGATGACTATTAGTCTGAGCTCATGTTTTACTTTTATTTCTATGTTAGTATGTTCATTGTTCATAGTTTGATACATTGCACTTGTAGTCTTATACACAAAGGCTAATTCTGGATATATACTGTATAGCCTCGTTTACAAATGTTGTTTTGGATATTACTACTTGCATGAATGAAATGATATAGACTCGGATCAATGAGTAAAATGTCATGTTACATATATGATTTAAATTTTTATCTTTATCATTTATCATTGGAAATGTTGCTTTAAACGAAATGTAATTAATAATTTATGGTTTATGTTTTATAATATATATCATGTTTCCCCATTTCCAAAACTTGGGGAGGTTGCATCTCCAACTTTTCCTCTTTTCCCCATTTCGTCCCTGTTTCCTTGTTTTGTTCAACTTAGGTTCATAATGACACTCACGAGCCTATGACCACTTGTTCATGTCATGAGCTATGTACTTTCTCACCTTTGACAAACCTTCTTCTCAATGAACCTTTGACCCTATATCTTACTTATTACAAATTCTTTCATGGATGAGTCTCAATTTGTTGTAGTGGGTCTCTCTCTATGATGGTGGCCTATCCCTGGTGCTCTACCAACATATCATATTGGTGTGGGAGATGTGGCATTCAAAGGAGACTACATCTTCTCTATCTAAGGAGTAGGAATACTTGGGTAATATGCACATATGGCCATAGACCATTCATGATTGACGAGGTTGTAAAAGAGGTGTTATAAATCCTTAACAAACACTATTGATAAAATGGACTCTTCAGCTGCAGATAAGACGAGAACTTTCCTGAGAAGATACGGACACCAATTGAGACCCAAGAGATTTCTCAGACTCCCATACAAGAATTCACCCATACAACCCTACTCAAATGCCTAAGAGTTTTCATCTAATGAAAACTCCCATATTTAGTTTATTATATCTTTCTCATGTTGTCTCTCTAATTAGGAAGATGCCACATTACTATCCAATGGTTCCATTGACGGTCCAAAACTTGATGATGGACAAAGGATCTCTCCTTTGCAAAGTGTTGAAAATTGAACCCTTAGGATTCACGATTCGAAGTTCTAAGAGCCCAAGCTCTCTCGGGTCTTCCAAGCCAGTGGTATAGACCTAAACCTTGTTGATGGAAAGAATCACAATCAAAAGATGAATATGAACTTACCTCCCTCAAACCTAAAAAATGGAAGGCCTTCTGTCACATTATCTTACCACCTAAGATCCAAAGGGGTAGGACAGAATGGTACTAGAGAAGTAGGAGGGCTGGCTCTAGATAAAGGGATAAGCTCCATTGCCAGGACAAAATCTCATATATCATTAGCCAAAACAGAAGCATGAAAGGAAATAGAGAGGGAAAGCAAGCCACGATCAATAGGGCCCTTAAAGAGGGGAAATCCTAGCCTAAGGTGTTAAAACTATCATTCTTTCTTTGAATCTCAGAGGGGTAGGGGGTTCCCACAAGCATCAAGCCATGAGGAGACCTTTCAATGTGTACAAGCCAGATTTAATCATGATTCAAGAAACCATGTGTTCCAGTCAAAAAAGTTATGTATGTTTTGTCTTTGTTCTTAAAAGATTGGACATTATGTTCCTCAGATGCAATAGGACTTCTGAAGGTTTACTGACTATTTGGAATGACAATTTAGACCCTATCTCCTCCTCTATGGTGAGTTTAGGTATCCAAGTTGATGTCAAATCAAAGGAGACTGAGAGAATTTTCAAATTTCTTAATCTATATGGGCCATATGTTAGTAGGAGGCAATGCTTTAAAACTTGGAACCAGTAGTCAAACCGGTCGAGAGTCAACTCGGACCGGAACTAGAACCAGTAATGAATCGGAGGGGTTTGATTCCAATGACTCGGACTTTAAAAAAATACATTAAAAAATTCAATTTAAAAAAAAAAGACAATTGATCCTTAAACACATAATGTGAGAGTCCTTGGCACTTCTTTTGGCATTCGTGGCAAAAAAAACTGTGTAAACGAGAATGAAGGTGCCCACTGCCCACTATCTCAACCCCCAAGCTGTCTCCCTTTGTGTAGCCATGTGCTACACTGTTATCACCTCCACTACTGTTTTAGCACCCAATTTTCCTTCTACAAAAGCAACACATCATGGGGAAGGAGTCGTGAGAGTCCTCTTCTTTGTCAGGGTTCAAGGAAGGAGTCGTGAACATGAATATGAACCTGACCACTAAACTCGAAGACAAAGTCCTCGTGATAGAGGAAGAAGGGGAAAATGCAATCGACCGTCGTGGATATGCTTGCTTGGAATATGCCAATAGTAGATTTCAAACAAAAACCTGCATAAACAGTGGAAAGAATCCAAATTTCAATGAAAACTTTGTTCTTATTTTGATTCAAAACCTTCACGAAAAAATAATATCAATACCAAATTAATCTAGAAGACTCAGCCAGTTTTTTATAGGCTCGGCCAGTTTGGACTGGTTCGATATCAAATCGGGTCGGTCCAGGCATCGCGTTGGTTGGTTTAGTACCAAACAGGTCCCCAAAACGAGTTTTATGCTGGCTCAATGTTGGAGATCGCCTGGTCGATCAACCTAGTCGGTTCCAGTTCCGGCTGGACTGGTTTTTAAAACACTGGTAAGAGGTAGTTCTAGGAGAATCTTGAGAATTCTAGAGTTCTAAGATGGAGCAATTTGCTTGTTGGGAGGGATCTAAACATATCCCTTTCCCTTAGGAAAATATGGGGGAAGACAGCTAGGCAAGACCCTCTTGGAGACTATTTTACTCATCAGCTTGGAAGGCGTCATTTGGTAGATGTGGAACGTGTGAAGCTGATTTGTACCTAGAGGAATGCTAGAAGGGGCATAGAAGGTGTTACACCTCAGAGTGTATGAAGCATTCCTTCCAGTTGTACCATGGTGAGGGGTTTCTTTACCTTTTGAAAAGACCAATTTTATGGGGCTATATTATGTAGAGTGTTGATTTTGGGACAAAATACCCCTAGTTAGGTCATAGCAGGTCCCCATGGTTTCTACCACAAGGAGGTGTTGGCCTTGTGGCTCTGCTAACTACCCTTTGGGTGGGTGTTCGATGCCCTTGAGGCAAATCATTAGCCACACTCATATTTTGTTTTTTGTGTGTGCAAGGGTTGTCATACCTAGTTTAGCACACCTCGTTTTGCCCACTTTGGCCTATTGTTTTGATGCAAAACCCATCTTCCTAGTCTCCAAATCCATGACGTCATTCCCTAAAGAAGAATCCTACATTGTTAAAAAGGAAGGCATTGAGGGGCAAGCATTTGTTGGGTTAGTTGGAGCATGACACCCTCCTTTCATATCACCTTGCACTTTGTGGAGCCTAATTGCACATTTTTATTCTTATTTTGTCATTGTATGGTTTAGTCCTTAATTTTTTTTTGTGGGTGCACTAACCTTAAATTTTATAGTTTGTCATTAACTTTGTGGGATCGAATTTGTAAAAGGTTTGGGGTTGTCTCATATAAATAAGACAACCTCACCTCATTTGTAAATCATGGACAAGGGTTCAAAAAAATGAAATCTTATCTTTTTCTATTAGTTTATTGGAGCTCTTAAAACTATGCGCACCTCTCTCTTGGATGTCCTTTTTTCTTGAAGGATGAATGGATGATGTTCTAGGGTTTGATTTTGCACAAACAAGTTGATGCTAAACTAATTGTAGTAAATCATCCTCAAGGGCGACCTAAGACGCATTATCTTGCTCATTCTTGACTAATGTTGGTAAGTTTATCTCCTAACCCTACTTTAACGTTGCTCTTGAAATGCTTTGGATTGAATTAGGATTTGTTTGGAGCTCTCTATTTGTCATAATTAGGATTTCACTACCTAACCCTTGAGGTTGCTAGCTTAGCCTTAGTTGCAAATATGGAACGCCATCATAAGAGGATAGATGTTAGCCTCAATATATCATAGCCCTAGGGTTTGAGTCAATAATTTAATAGACTAATACCCTATCTATCAATCCTCTTTTTATCAATTTTTACATATTTTATTTTACGAAAAAAATACAATAAATGTATTTGACCACTGGAAAAAAACCCTAAAAATCTAAAAATAAAAAATCCAGTAATGGTCGTGATTTAGTATTTAGGGTCCACCATAAAATTTTGATCTAGGGTTTTATTCACAAACCCTAGAGGGCATCCTCTTCCGAAGAAGTGAACTAGGATACGAGGAACCCTTATAATTTGTGAATTAGAGGGTGTGTGGTACTTTTGGCTTGTCCTACAACTTCGCTCCAATTCAATTGTCCTCTTTTCCTTGAGGACGCACTTTTTGGAGTGGTTGCCTCGAGAAATGTAACATTGGCTTGGGAGATGTGAAATTGCCTTAAAAGGAGTAATATTATTTGGAATTTGTGATAAAGTGAATAACTCCATTATTGCATGATTATTATGTCGTGTCTAACATTGTTTGACTCCAATAAGGCATTGATCATAGCTATTAAGGTTTTATGGAAGGCATTTGTGGTTTGTTGGTGGTTTCATTGATTAGGGTCTCCCCCTGGGTTTGGTCGTTGTGGGTATATTTCATTGATTTGGGTCTCCCCCCAAGGTTTGGAGTTACCCGAAGTGTTGAGAGGTTAGAGTATGGTAACAATAGGCTTAACTCTCTCTTGAGCTTACCAACACTATCCCCGGTCCACACAACCTAGTTGCATGAGGGTTGCTAGTTTGAGTAGTAACAGAAAATATATCCAAAATATTAGATAGATTTCTATTGGCAAAGAATTCTTGAATGACAATCTAATTATTAAGTCATGGGTGGGATTTGGGTGTTTTTCAGTCCATCTCGAAATCTTACTAAAATAGGAAAGACAAAACGTAAGCCTCCAAGCCCCTTGAAATTTAATTGTGCGCGGTTATTGGAGAAGAATTTTAAAAACCTAATCATTTCACATTGGACCCATGTAAACTTGAAGGAAGGGGACTCAACCATGAAGCGATTTCCAGACAATATCCTCAATGTTAAGAAGGTAATGAAGGGTTGGGAAAAATCTCTTGCCCTCAAGTCTAAAAAAGAAATAAGAGGTGGAAGAAAGGATCAAGGGTATTCTTGATCAAAATTTTGTGGGGGGGGCTTTTCTAAAGAAGAATCCAATGCTCTTATAGAATTGGAAGGTAAAAAGGATATAAAGAAGGGACTGCTTGGAAGTTGACAAGCAAAGCTGTATAGTTGCAAGAAAGAAACAATAACACCAAACTCTTCCATAGATATGCCAACAATAGGAAATTGGTGAATACTATCTGGGAGATTAGACATCCTAGTGGCCACATTGTTAGTTCTTTCATGGAAAAAGTAGAGGCTTGGAGACCCATTTTAAAAACCTTTTTAGGTACCCAACAGAAGCTAACATAGGATAAATCATGAAGATTTAAGTATGCTCCATAGTCTCAATGATGAAGATATGAATGGAATTTTAGAAGATGAGATCACCATTGAAGAAATTATGAATGTCCTCGACTCTTTTGAAAAGAGGAAGAGCACAGGCCTTGATGGCCTCTCTACAGAACTTTACCTTTGGTTCTTTGATTTACTGAAGGAAGAGCTCCTAAAAGTCGTTGAAGAATCTAGAACCTTATGAAAAGTCCTGGAGATTCTTAAATTAACCTTTATTGCTCTTATTCCTAGACATCAAGATACTGCATCCTTTGAAGATTATAGACCTATATCTTTATGCTATTTAATTTACAAGCTTATCTCCAATATTACTACTAATAGGATGAAGGGCATCTTGCCAATTATAATTTCAGAGGAGTAGTTTGGATTCTTGTTCAGCAAACAAATCCATGATGCAATGGCAACAACTCAAGAAGAAATGCATTCTATCAAAACCCAAAAGAAGTCTATTGTTGTTAAAGTATTATAACTTTGAAAGATATTCCAGATGTATTGATTACATTCCTCCTTCAGGAGATGAGTTTGGTCTTGTTAGTATCATTGAAAGAATCAATGTAAACCTCTGGATGTAAGTCGGGTCAATAGTTCCCAAGTATCAATATAATAAATGTTATTTTTGGTGTCCAGTTGGACAAGTCAGCCCAGTCAGTTAGACAAGTCGTCTCTGTTAGATTAGAGGTCAAGTCAAATGAAGAATATAAATAGGGAAGCATTCCCCTTCATTTGTACTCACTCACTCAACCTATTTTGCAATAGAGAGAAAGATTAGTGCAATAGAAAGAAGAGAGAAGTTGTTGTCTGGGTTTTACACTACTCTGGTTGAGTTCTATACTGAGGAAGTTTTGTGAGGTTTTCTCCCTTGTGGTTTCCCCGAGGAAAATTCTTGTGTTCTTGTGTTTCTATGCTTGTTGTTCTTTCAGTGATCTACTAGTAACAATTTGTTTTAAAATATCATCTAAGCAGATTAAGAAAATTCAACAATTGTTCTCTTAAATATTGACTTAGCTAAAGCCTTTAACAGAGTTAACTGGATGTTCATAAGGATATTGTTTCTTCAAATGGGTATGATTCTTCAGACTGTATCTTGGATTATGGGGTGTCTTTCTTCTGTTTCTTTTCTGTTTTGATCAATGGAGCTCCCTCTAGGTTTTTCACATCTTCAAGAGGACTTAGACAAGGGTGCCCCTTGTCTCCCTCTCTCTTCTTATTAATTGCAGAGTGTTTAAGCATTTTATTAAAGAATGCCAAAAGAAGGGGAGACCTGTTGTCCGCCGATTGCACACCAGTAGCAAAAATCTTCCGAAAGTTGTATCCTCACTTGAGAAAGTGGGAGAGGTGTGACCTTGGGGGCAAGTACAGAGCTAGGTACTGTCACCTACTCCTAGCTCCTCCGTTTAGGCTAACTCCTAACGAAGCCAAGGGGAGTAGTCCCTACAAAAGAGTTTCTATGGCTCTTAAGTTGTTAAAGTGTTTTGATTAGTTGCGGATGCGGATGGGTGTTGTTTAGGAGTTATTGTGATTTGAAGTGTTTGTTTATTATGAATATGAAACTAAATCAAAAGCAATCCATGTTGCTAACAAGAGATCACACATATAAGCAAAGATTCCAGACTTATAAGTTAAGCATTCAAATATAATCAATTGAAATGGACCATAGACAGTTGATCAAGATAGAAAATTAATCAAATATAACAAAGGACCAGTGCCTTATGGAGTCAAATAAGTGCGTGAAATAAAGTCTAGGAATTTAAGCTAGTGAGTATTAGGTTTTGCAAGTGCTCTTGGTAGATTTTAAGAGTTTTTTGCTTGCGATCTTTGCTTATGGTGGCTGGATGTCCTAACCGGTAATACCTTCAGTGGCTCCATTCGAAGACATGACGGACCTGTCTGGGATCAAAGGTAAGTGTTCAATAACTTAACTACCAGTGCCCAGATTAGGTAGCCCGGCACCCACACTTGGAATTTGCCCACATGCCTCGGTATTTATCGAACAAGGCCGGTGCGTTGGTTATGGGGAAAAGTTTTAGTTAAGTTCCTCTTGTGGGGTTTAGAGATCCAATGCCGTTTCTGGGTATTCCGATCGAAGATCGGTTAGAGCATACTCCGGAAAAGGGGGAAGGGGGTTAATTAATTAAAGGGATGTGAGTTGCAAATTTTATTAAGTTAATTAATTAAAACTCTCCGACAGAGAGCGCTCTTGACCTTGTCTTATGACAACGGTTCAAGAGACTTAGCTAATCTAGATGAAACTAATGCAGGGATTATGCAAACCTAGGATGCTCTCCGATAGAGAGTGCTCTTGACTTGTGTTACGGCAAGTTCAAGAGACTTTCAAAATTAATTGATTAACTTATTAAACAATGAAAAGACAACTCTCCGATAGAGAGCACTCTTGATCTACCTTATGGTATGATTCAAGAGATTTGCACAGTTGATTTACTTATAATGGTATACAATTTAAAACAGAGTAATCAACTTAATTAATGATCTAGAAGTGATGAATCAACAATTAGTGATCTAAGCATGAGATATAATCAATGATGAAAACAAGCACTAATCTAAGCATACACACAACACAAGCCTCCCCAAATGGGGGAGGATGAGAGTGGGGACTTAAAAACCCCACTCAAACACAATATTTTTTATTAAACTTTATACAAAGTGCCTTAAGGATTTTAATCCTTGAAAGGACTTTTTAAATGAAAGCAAAATCACTCTACTTGATATCAGGACTTGTGTAAAAAAGGAGAGTACTTTTACTTTTACTTTTAACTTTTCTCAAAACTTTAAAAAAAAAAGGGGAAGATGAAATTTGAAAGAGAGAGAAAGAGCAAAATGAAAAGAGGGCTGAAACAAAGGAAAATGAGGGAAAGAAGGCAAGAAAACGAAAGGAGGATCAAAACCAAAGAAGTGGAAAAGGGGGCAGCCAACTATGAAGCTAAAGGAAAACAAAAATTTAATAAAACGGGACAACAAAAGAGAAAACAAATGGCTGTCAATAAAAATGAAAAAACAGGACAGTGAACAAAAAGTGGACAAAAAGGCCACAAACAAGGTTGAAGAGGGCCCAAAAAATATGGCAAAAGAGGGGCAAAAAGGAAGGAAAACTAGGGCATGCTAGGGCTGTCCAAAATGTGAAAAAGAAGTGGTAAAAAGAATAAAAATGGGGCAGCGATGAAGAAGGAAGATGGCTGTCATAAAAATCAAAAAACGGGACAGCGAACAAAAGGGGAAGAAAAGGCCAAAAACAAGATGGAAGAAAAGGATAGCAAGCAAGAAAAACAAGGGGATCAAGGAGCAAAGAGAGAACTAGAAGAGGGAAGTTCAGTAACCAAGAAAGTATTTGAAATTATGGATGGAACCCAAGAGAGAGAGCTAGACTCCCAGCTTTCTTTTTGTATTTTGAAGAAGAAGATCTTTGTAGGTCCTGCAATGAAAGTGTTAGATTAAAAAGGTTGCTTGAAGCCTGGGATAGAAGCAGCTGAGCTCACACCCTTCTTCAACCTGTGAAGCCTGAAAACACACTACAACTCAACACAAAACGTGAGATCAAAATACATGCTAGTATGCTAAGAAAATTGAATCATGATCAACATTACGTATATACTGATTACTCATGTCCATCAAAATACTAATCTACTTCGCATAAACAATCAAGTTGAACTACAAATGATTGCTCTACTGTGCCAACAATGGCCCTCTTGAGCTAACAAATAAACAATTTAATCTCACATAAGCATTAAAGAAAATAGGGGTTAGAGACAATATCACCTCAACCAATTGCAAAAAACTACCACATCCAAGAGCTCATGGACCTCCAAAGTCTGATCTTTATTAACAAATTAAAGCAAATGCTTGATACAATTTCTCAGAGTAACTCTGCGACAAAAGTCCATCCCAATAGAGCTGAAAGAGCCTCTATTTAACAAATGAGAGAGTGCTAAAACCCTAAAACCAAAAAACCAACCCTAACCAGCTTAGCCACCTAACAAAGAGCCCAGACCTAAACTGGAGAACTGGGAGTGAGAGGAGGCC
Source organism: Pseudotsuga menziesii (assembly GCA_001517045.1). Lineage (NCBI taxonomy): Eukaryota > Viridiplantae > Streptophyta > Pinopsida > Pinales > Pinaceae > Pseudotsuga > Pseudotsuga menziesii. Next base: position 57,305 of record LPNX010081067.1, read on the forward strand.
TCCACCCAGGCAAGGCGCCCCCACTCCAAACCTGTGCACTGAAAACAAGCCAAGGATGAGGCCACATGTGTGAGTCTGGATGTAGGTAAGCTCATCCTTTAGGTCTGGCAGGAGCTTGAGCTAGGTTTGGGAAGCCCACTGATGGTGTAAGCTTCAGTCTTCACCTCTATCAAATCACCGGACCAATGAGAGCTCTCCATCTCATCTTTAGCTGGAAATGACATGTCTAATAACTGATAATAAATTAATTGCTCTCTTAATGATGACTGAAGATGAGTTATGATAACTCCAATCATCATAAGTGTTCCATGAGATGTCATTTAGCCTTTTATTTTATTAAATTTGATTTAATTTGGAGAGTTTTAGTTTTCTCCAAAATAATCATTTTTTTTAATAAAAATCATTTTTTTACTAAAAATCATTTTTTACTCAAAACTGACTTTTTTGAGTAAAAAGGCATTATGTGTCCGATTGCTGATCTGAAAGTTGGTTCTGACTGGCTGGCTGATCAAGAATGATTTTTGGCTTAAGGTTAGAGCCTTCAATCACTGAATTCGGAGTCCGGATCACGAACGGGTTTTTTCCATTTAATTTATGGAAAAATTAACCCAAAAAACTTAGGAAAAGTAATTAAAAATTAAAAGATATTTTTTCACTGTTCGAAAAAAAAAATTTATGTGTCCAGATGACTTAGTACATGACCATGATCTATCTAAATAATGTCTAGTAGGCTTATAACACTCAGTTGGGCTCTAATAACCCCCCAAGGCCCAGAATTCAACATCGGGCATTCCAGCTTTGGAGGAAGCGGGAGAAAACCTCGTCAATTATACTCGGCTGAAGGCAAAGCATAATTGTCAGGGGCAAAAAACTCCCTGGAATACCCTATTTGAGATTCTACGTCTCAGGAGACCGAACCACTCAAAAATATCCTACTAGCACATTTTATTACAAACCCCGCGGGGCCATGGTCAAAATTATTCAAATAAAAAAGTGACTAGCCAATATTGGCTAGACAAGCAGACGGATCAACTGATACACTGGAATCAGACTTTGAACAAGTCTGTCAACTGGCGGCTCCTCAGGTAACCCAACTTATGGTACAAAAAGTTGGATAACAAGACCTAAAGTGAGTCAAGGTTTGAAATTCTATCTCTATCACACATCTACTTTTAGTAGAAGACATTATGCTCTTTGGGAATGGCTCTTTACAGGAACTTAAGAAAATAATGGAGCTTCTAGACTTGTTCTGTAAGGTTACTGTAATGATGACTGATATGAACAAGTCAAAAATTTTAACCAATGAGCATTATGAAGAGGCCAAGCTACAGGTGGTCTCTTTGTTCCCTACAACTGTAAATGACATGGACCAAGGCCTAAATATTTGGGCTTTCCTCTAAAACCCAACAGATAGCAGTGTCAGGATTGGAAATGGCCGCAGAAAAAAGGTGGAAGCCAAGATCTCTGTTTGGGTCTATAGCGTCATTTGTTTCTGATAAAAGCAGTGCCGAAAAGTATTCTAGTCTAATGGCTGTTAATAGTAAAAGTGTCCAAAGGAAATCTAACCAAAATAAGAAAAAAAATGCTATAGTTTCTTATGGAAGGAAAATATCCAAGGAAGGAATATCTCTGGTAAGGTGGTCTAGGATTGCAACTCCTAAAGAGTCTGGAGGCTGGGGTCTGAAAACTTATTTATTTTTTAGTTTGGCTCTGGCTGCTAACAGTTTGTGGAGATTGATTCACAATGAAGGTTTATTGGGAAGAGCAACAAAATCAAAGTATCTAAAGGGCCTTTCCCTGGAGGATTCGTTTAGAATTGAAAGAAAAGAATCCCAGGGGAACTCAATTGTATGGAGAGCCCTGGTCAGTGCCTTCCACTTCGTTGGAAAATGGGCAGCCTGGAAGATAGGAAATGGCAAGAAAGTAAGAATAGGAGAAGACGCTTGGATAGGAGTTAAAAGCAATTATAAGATGTCAAACTTTCTTCTGGAAGCCCTTCACGTTCAGGGGGTCTACCAATTAAGGGACATAAATGCTTGGTCTCAAGGGTGGGTTTCAGCAGAAGCTCTTAATCTGAGGGGAGATCTGGCTAAAGAATGGAGACAATATGTCCAAGTTCTCTCTCACAGTGCAGTAAGATTGATTGTGAGAGGAGGATGATCAGATTTGTTGATCCAAAAACACAGCTACAGGCGTGGTATTTGAACTGGTAATGACCCATATGCAGCGAGTATACGTCCTTGGACACCCACAAATTGATGAGTTATGTGACAACCCTCTGAGATTGGTGTTAGGAAGCCTTTATATGCTGTAACAACAGTCAGATTTGAGTGGTTACAAGCTGAAATGTGAGGTTATGCAGCTCTGTATTCATCCCCAGAGAACCACACAAACCCCAAGGAAATCCTCACAATTTGCTTGATAATACGCTGCCTCTTTACTCAGCACTCTTCCTCTCGATGTTAGCGCCCTCCTCAGCAATTAATGACAGCCCTGTCAAGTGGCTATGATGCAAACACTGTCTAAACTGAAGTAATAGTGGAGCAAGCCCCTTTAAATCTCCTCAAGCAACAGTAAGTCATCACGACCCAAATAGAAATGGATAATGGGATCTGATCTCCCTCATAGGGTGCCCCCAGCAATAATAAATATCCCCTCTAGTAGTGATGCACCCCCTTCTCAAATAATATAATGCAGACCCAGCAAAAAATGGAGGAGTAATAGTGCCCTGAGCCTCCTAAGAGTGAACGCCCTCCAAAAATACCCTGAAACTTTGAAAATCTTCTCCAATCTACAACATAATGGATCTTATTCTTCAACGGTGAAGCACGGTGGAAGATCTGAGTGATCCCCCCTTCTTGATCAGCTAAGGTGGATTAGTTTCACCGCCAAACCCAATCTCTCTTAGGGTTTCCATCCCAAGAGCTAGCTGAAACAACAATTCATTGTCTGTCTGTTTGCTTGAATGGCTCTCTGATAGAGCAGACTCTGTCCATAGGGTCTAGCCTTGTCTCTTTGTGAATTGGATTTAGTGGGTAAGAAATCAATTGCTTTTATAGGAAAAGAGAACTCCAGCAGAACAGGTGGTTCACAAAGTCAAATCGGATATGCTAGAGTGTAAGGGGGTTCCAAAAGAAAAAAGGACTCAGAACCTTGTTGATTCCCATTAGACTTTGAGAAACCTTGGGGCTTCTTTGATGAAGCTAGCCAAGGGAATCCAAGTAAATTCTGCTTTTCATTACTGCATAAAATGTGTTGCTGGAATTGGATCAAACATCAGAGTTGAATTTATAGCACTTTGGGTTCTCCTAAAGGCTTCGAAGGAGAAAGAGATAAAAAATCTTCAAAAAGAGATAAAAAATCTTCAGACGATGGGTGACTTATCCAAGGCTGCTTTGATTCTACAGGAGGGTACTCTGACTGAACAAGTTTTGAGAAGAGGAACTCTCCAGTCAGTTCACGAAACTTTTCTAGACTAATATGTGCATGACGGATTGTTGGAGGGAAAAAGGAAACATATACTGGTTTTTGTATTTTTGTAAGCTATAATGTGTAAGCATTTAACTTCACATATAGCAACTAGGATGGAAATTCTTGGAGGTTCTTGGTAGATTGAATCGATCATGAATAAATGGACTAGTGTGAATTCTTGTCTTTAGAAAGGCTATAGACAGGGTGAATGCATCATGGACAGGTCAAATGAGTCTCAAATGACAGTTTTAAATGTAAATTGGTTTCACCCTTTGGAATATCAAATACAGAGATTTTTTCGTATGGATGAAAAAAAGGTTTATAGGTTATGTTGTTGAATCTTGTATTTACTATAGCTGTAATGAAACAAAACTATCTTGGTGATGCAGCATAAGAACAAAAATAGATCAGCTTCAGAAGATTTCAGTTGATTCTGGCAGAGAGTGTAAATATTTAAAGTTAAAGGCCTTGTTTTTAGAGGAATGGTTTCAAACTTAAAAGTACATAATTTAAAATGCAAATAAATCACCTTGACCAATTGAAAAAATATTAAAGAAAACATTGGCAGAAAATATTGCATGATCAATGTTGGACAGGTGAAACTTTAAATTCTATAAAAGAGGCTAAGCTCATCCTAAACTTTCACACCATTTTAAAAAATAAGGGCCCTAAAGATCAGCCAAGTGATGAAGGGGAAAAGGTAACAAAATTGAACTAGCTATGAAAAAGATTGCTACTTCCTTACTAAGTTATTTAAAATCGAAAGCTGCTGATTCTGATCTGTTAGGCTCCTAGAATGCTTCTTGCCAACATCTTAAAGTGGAGAACACTTCTGTGACAAACTCTCTCAGATGTCAAAGTTCACTGTAGATGATGTACTGAAGACTCAAAATTATACAAAGAAAACAGCAAAATACATAGTTTAAACACTATAAGACTGAAAATAGCAATGGTTCCTATCGATGTGACATTAACTGTGGATGTGGTCAGAATTGGCTGAAGAATTTGGTGCAGTTGCAGCACTCATCCCAAAATTAGAAACAGGGATTCAGAACCCTAACCCTAATTCATTTTATAAATATATATTTAAAATTTAATTTTACATTGAAAATTTGAAAAGTCTTTGAAGGAAAAATATCACAAGCCTTTCCAAAACAAGTGGTCTTGGATCCCGGTTGTCCATCTTCATTCTGATACCACAACTCAAAAACTTTACAGAAATCTTCCTTCTTACTTTTTCTGACTTACTTCCTGCCATAAAGTATCTTCCTTCAACTGCTTATAGTAGAAAACTTGCTTTTAAAGTTTCAAACAAATAACACATACCAGTGGGAAAACCCTGAGTATATCAATGCAATGGGTGTGGATAGGTGATAAGTTAGTGCGAGTCAGATGAGTGTTATTGACATAGTTTCAAAATATTAATATTTTAGAAGTGGATAAGTGGATATAGCCATATTTTTGCTAGATTATAGCTTGGATACCTGTATTTTCTGTCATTGAAATAGAGATCACTTGCATATTGGTCATTGTTGTATTTGCTTATCACATAAATCCGGTTTGCATACAATGCCTTAAGACCATGTTTGGGAATTTTTTGGTGTGCATCAAATTTGACTGAAGTGCAGCATTCAAGATCTTTTCAGTTCAGTCGAAATTTCTATGTTGGTTCCTTTCCTAAGTATAGGGTTGTTGCAACACTAAATTGTAGCTCATCTTTTAGGGATGATAAATTATTAGTCATCTTCCAAGTTCCAATAGAGCTGTTTGACTCCATTCACAGAAAAAGTATAAAAGCCAGTTTAAATGTAGAGAGTGATGCAGACAATACATGTTCAGATGGTGGTAGATGCTGAAGATTAGTCTCTTTCTGCAACTAAGGAGTTTTGATGTTTACATTAGCAAAAGATATTCAGGAATCAGAGTATGGATTACATGTCATTTCTTCATTATTAGACATGGTAATACCTATGGTCACTTCTACAGATATATTTTGAAGACGTCTTTTTATAAAAGTTCAACCCAGGAAATGTTATGCTAAACACCAAATTCTAGGTAGGCTCGCATAATTCTATGTTCTTAAAACGATATTTTGTCAAGCATCAAATCCTACTTTAGCCCACCAAATGCAGCCTTCATTAGTTAAATAATTGAACAAATAAGCTATTAGCAATGTTAAACCTATATAGATAGTATTTCACATTTCCAGTGGACAATGCACATTTAAAAGATTTAAAATATACATACGTAACTTTTTTCAGTTGAGTTTCAAGGGATAATAGGAATAGCTCCCACTGAAGGAACCGATTCCTCTAATATCCAACCCAAACCTGGATCTGAATCATAAATGACAGGATCCAAATCCTATATCAGGAAATGGAAACCTGAATAATAGGATCCGGAAAGCCAACTCCCTGCTTCCTGTACTATTCACTGTTCAGAAGGAACCGATTCCTCTAACATCCATCCCGTTTCTGGATCTGAATCATACTTGACAGGATCCAAATCCTATATCAGGATATGGAATCCTGAATAATAGGATCCCAATCGCCAATTCCCTGCTTCATGTACGATTCAGATACAGGTATGGGGTTAGGTATGGACTCTGGAGATTCCAGTACTGTGGTTTCCATCCTCTAGGCTCTCTGTGGAGAGTCGCCTCTTCTGTCCCTTGCCCTATTGGTAGGGTTTCATCCAAAAGAAGTGGCTATTTGGATGACACGTGCAAGAAGAAAACAAACTTCTTATATGCTTGTAGGACCAAGACTTAGTGAGGCTCCAACCACACTAGGATAAGTGAAGATGCCGATGATTTTACGCCTAGTCAAAAATTGTATATTAAAGAGTTGGCCAGGGTTCTATTTTACAAGAAGCACTTCACAATTGAAGTGGATCTCATTCCATTCCCACTAGGAATGGTCTGTGATAACAACAATTAAAGTCATTGTCACAAACTTTTTAAACAAGGGAAGAAACAAAACAGAGACCCTTGACAAAGCACAATGAGAAAGTGTGCATGATACTGAACTTAGCTAAGCAAAAGCAAATTAATGCCCAATTTGGATTTAAGATATTGTTGATTCCAGTCAAGTTATAAGATACAGGAAATCAATAAACAAACAAATCATACATAAGAATTTATAAAGTTCATATGTTTGCCATTGGGATTTGAATATTTAGTTTTACAAGTTAACTATGATTCAATCAAAGTAAAAATTCCACATCCATCCTTGTCGCATTTAAAAGGGAGGGAGCAAAGCATGATTGTTGCAAAATTACTAACAAACAGCAACAAATTTTCGGTGAGGAGACTTTCTTTTTCATCCAAAAATGTGTACCTGATGCATTCCAAGAGGTATTTTTCCGCAATTGTATTACTATCGAGTATCCTTCAATAGTGCATGTTGATTGTGATTACGATGAGACCATAAACCGGCCAAAACAAGATCACTCGCCACTGGGTCTTAACAGTCTGATTATCCCTTGGTCATATCAGACTCTTTCAATCAATAAGAGCAACGCAATGCAATCTAACCCTGACCAAACCAGAAAGCCGAATATTTAGAATATCGAGTCTTTTAGAAGAGCAAGTTAGCTCATCTCTAGACTATTTACTATTTGCATTTTTTTTTAAGGCAAGTTTGGTTTGAATTGAGCAACACTATTTCTTGTTGAAAATAAGATTTCCAATGTTAAAATTGAAATTTTTATTGCAGAAATGGATTAAGAACCTTCAATTACTTTTGGGGAACTCAAATTATGCAATTCCAACTACCTAAAACTACTTTTTTGAACAATTTCTCCAGATTTTGGCAAAAACACTCACCAAATTTTAGATACAAATAGTCTAGAGTTTATCTTACTTCCTATTGAATCAGTTAAATAGCATTTAATCTTCTAACATTAAACCACTCACGTCCAAGATTAGTTTTGCATGCACTGTCCTATTCTCAAATGTCTCTGTTGGATTTCCTGTCTAAAATTTAATTACAATAAAATATTGTTTTCAAGAACATAAATCCCAATTGCATGACTCTTATAAGCGGAATACCAAGCAATTTTATAAATAACTATCATCAGAATTAAGCTACTAATTGATTAAACGTTGAAATTGTTTTCAACTGACTGTAACTAACCACTGGAAGCTCTTAATCTGGAAACAATATACTTGACTAAATTCTATAGAGCTATTGTATGCTCCATAACATGCTTACCCTTGTGTCTAAATTAAATGTTGTAAATTTTTCAGGTGAACATATTTATTTGCTTATGTCAATCGCATTGGAACACTTAATAGAAAAATCTTGTATATATTATAGGCTTTGAGTGAGGGATAGATTTATCGTATACAATTTGTATAGTTTAGTTGTATAATAATGCCAACTGTAAAGCTGCCCACTGAATAGTTGACAAACTATTGATTATTCTGTGTAATACAAGACAAAATTTTATTATTTCCAAGAAACATAGCTCCCTTTTACGAGAAGACATCAATAGCTCCGAGCCCCAAGGAGATGGACAATGGCCGCACATCCCATAGCAACTCTTCCATTCATATGTTGCATGCACATGTCAGTTGTCATAAATAGTTCGTTTAGCATCGGTGATCATTAACTAGCCTGCGGTAGAGCAATGATTGCTACTGCAAATTCATTGTTGGCAGGTCTGGAATTTGATGTGGTGTAAGATGTATTCAGCCAACTGAAATGTATTTGACATGTAAAATTGTATGCCACACGCCATAGTCTACATGTTCAAGAAAATTAGGACCGTCAATTTGACGTCTAGTGGTGTTTATGAAACGTCAAAAATGCTAGTACCTACAGGAGGCCAGCATGGCACTTGGTAGGTTGGCAGTGTGACCATAGTTTACCCTCTGGCCTCAACCTAAGTTAATCACAAATTGAATGGGCCAAGGCACTTGGCATAAGTTGGCATGGTTTGAAACTCGAGGACTGGTGCAATTAAATGACGTTATCAAGTAGTAGGTACCATAGAGTTAATGCAGCTTAATGGTGGGATTTGAGTTTGGAGACTTGAAGTTGAACTTGGTAGCTTCTGGATGAAGCATGTCAAACCCCTGTTGCCACAAGTTTGATGCTCTCCCTTCTATTCATATCAAAGGCAGAGCATCCATCTACTCACCGAGAAAGTTATATCGTATTCCAGTTCATCTGCCATGATTTTAAGATCTCTCCTCATCTCGGTGAGACTTGGACATCACTAAATGTGGGTTGAAAGACTTCTCAACAAGATTTATCTGTCATGAGGGTTTGAATGGTATGCAGGAGGACTCACTACTTGGTAACCTATAATTAATGTGTAGTGAGTGGCCACCCAACTCCAGATTTTTGAGAGACTTAGGGAGATTTGAAGTCTGGTGAGCTTGGGCAAGGGAGGGTGGAAGTGGAGATCAAGGAAGCTTGGAGACCTCAAGGCTAGAGTTCAGTGGAAAAATGTTTCACTATTCCAGTTCCATAAGAAGAAGCACACAATTTCACTTTTCAAGTTCTGCGAGTTGCCATCAACTTTCAAGCATAAGCAAGTGAGTATTAGCAACCACTCTTTCTCTATTACTCTGTGCTTAGCTATTTTAAAATTTTACTTCGAATTGTTTTTCTTATGAGTGAGTATTAAGGGTGAAAAATATGGTCCATAGGTCACCAGATCACCATTTGTTTTTTATTAGGTCAGGACACCACCCTCTTGTAAATATGAACGAGTCCTGAATTTGTGAACTTCTCCTCACATGTATTTTCCACTGCAATTTGTTGTTGTGATATCTCCTGAATCCTTCATCGAGGTGACACATTTCAGCAGTAGAGGCAGCATCTACTAAATCTCCTCTTAGCAACTAAAACTTAACAAGACTATATATACATCATTTTCTCAGTGCACCCAGTTATTAAAACTCGGTTCTTGGCTTCGGTTATGTGAGGATATATATATACACAAGTTCGATTCGCTTAGTTTGATATCCAAAACCGAGCCGACTAAACTTGGGTTTAGGGCTCAGTCAATATTTAAATTTTCACTTTTACTTTTCACGCTGACCACTTTTCTTTTTCACCAGTTGGGTGAAACTTGTCTATGTCCGACTAGACAATTTTACAAATTTTAGTCGGTCCTCCACTCGACCAAAATTACTCCGACTTACTTGTCCGACCGGTTTTACCTCGACCACTTTTACTCCGACCAAGTCGGCTCTTCGACCAAGTCGAACCTTCGACTAAGTCGGACCTTCGACCAAGTCGACTGCTTCAGTCGGCTGACTCACCGACCACTCAAGTCGGCTCTTCGACCACTCTAGTCGGCTCACTTTGGTCGAAATCTAAAGAATATGTTTCTTAGTCTAAAGACTTAAGAAATTACAAATGCTTTTCACCTGTGAGTAAAATGAAGTAAAATAAACACATTTACAAATCCAAATAACTTATGAAAAACATATGCCCAAATATGCAGGAAGACTTGAGTCGACCAATGTGCCGTAAAACTTGGAACTTTCACGCGGTGAGATTTTTATGGATTCTTGTTCTTTTACTTATCAGTAATTGTAAAAGACATTTACAGAAGTAAATCTGGAAATATGTGTGGGCAAATAATCATGCATTCAACCACAAACTATTTCATATATTAACTATGTGGAAATACAAAGTAATACAAACTTGTTGGTCTAGACTCGTCGGTCTACAGAGCTTCAGCTCTTCGACTAAATTACATGCATAGAAGCTTGAGCTTCGACTGCTCTTTCTCACCCTGAGTTCCTCTGCTCTATGTGACTGTCTCTGTGTTCTGTCTGTAACATAAATTACAAAAATGTTTCTTCTATTTATAGGCAATTTGAGAATTGCTATTACATGGGCCCACTGACTTGCCATTAAAGACTGTAATAACTATCTATCTAACAACTTAGCTTCAGAAATAAATTCGACTGGACTATGTTGCCTACTCGTGGACTTTTCCTTCTTGTCAGACTGACAGACAAGATCTCGATTTGTACAGCCTCTGACAAAGTCGGCTGAAAGTCAAGTACAGCTCTGCGAGTAATTACATTTTCCAACACTCCCCCTTAATTATGAGCAGATGGGGATTTTTAAAACAAAATTTACAAAATGTTTCAGAGCTTAGACATGCTCTGTTTATGACAAAGTTCACTGTGGGGAACTTGTCATTCCAAGATAACTACGCAGATACTGGAATGTGTCATTTGCCAATGGATTTGTGAAGATGTCGACCAGTTGGTCTTCAGACCTACAAAATTCCAAACAAATTTCCTTGTCGTTCACCAATTCTTTTATAAAATGAAACCTTGTGTCTATGTGCTTGGTTCTCTTGTGAAACACATGATTCTTTGATAATGCTATGGCTGAATTGTTGTCATAGAAGATTGTTGTCGATTCTTGATGGTTCTGTGACAAGTCTTTTAAGACTCTCCTCATCCAGACAGCTTGACATGCAGCACTTGTTGCTGCAACATACTCTACTTTAGCTGAAGATAGAGTTACTATGGGTTGTTTCTTTGAAGCCCATGAAACAACACCTGTACCAAAATGGAATATGTATCTAGATGTGCTTTTCCTGTCATCTATGCTGCCTCCATTGTCACTGTCAGTGTAACCAATGAGTTTAAAATTTTCTGAGGTTGAATACATAATACCAAGGTCTTTTGTGCCACTTACATACCTCAGAATTCTTTTGCCTGCTTGCCAATGTGAGTCTTTTGGTGACTCCATGAACCTTGAGATCAGACTTACACCATACATAATGTCTGGTCTTGTTGCTGTCAAATACATAAGGCTGCCAACAAGCCTTTTGAACAGCGTAGGATCTACAGTGGATCCTTCATCATCCTTGCTCAATTTTAAACCTGTTATTACTGGTGTTGGGGCTGTCTTGCAGTTAGACATGTTAAACATTTTTAAAACTTCACTTGCATACTTAGACTGTGATATAAAGATACCACTTTCAGATTGCTGAACTTCAATGCCCAGAAAAAACTTTATAAGCCCCAGATCAGTCATTTCAAATTCACTTTCCATGACTGTTTTAAAATCTGCTATGCCATAATCACCAGTAAATATTAAATCATCTACATACAGGCAGACAATTAACATCTTACCTTGCTCATCGACTTTGTTGTACAAAGTCGGTTCACTTTCACTTCTGTGAAATCCATTTTCAATGAGATAGGAATCAATCTGACTGTACCAAGCTCTAGGAGCTTGCTTCAAACCATATAATGCCTTTTTCAGCCTGTACACTTTGTGCTCTTGACCTGGAACTTCATACCCTTGTGGTTGTTCCACATATACTTCCTCTTCTAGATAACCATTTAAGAATGCCGACTTGACATCCATTTGATGAACTGGCAGCAATGGCCAAAACTGTTCTGACTGTATCCATGCGTGCAACAGGTGCAAACGTTTCATTGAAGTCAATGCCGGGTTGCTATGTGAACCCTCTTGCTACCATTCTTGCTTTGTGCTTTTGCACATTCCCATTAGCATCTTGCTTTGTCTTATAAATCCATTTGACACTGATTACATCCTTGTCTTTTGGTACATCGACCAGTTCCCATGTCTGGTTTTTCTCAATGCATTCTATTTCTTCATCCATGGCTTGTGCCCATACTTCTTCTTCAACAGCTTCTTCAAATGTTAGTGGATCATATATAGGAGAAAATAATGCAAACAGAGAGAATGAATTAGGTGTACCAGCTTCATATATCTCTCGCAGACTTCTTGTCTTCACCGGTTATGTCGATGTCGACCTCGATGAAATGCTTGATGGAGTCTGTTGTCCTCTTGGTGTACTTGTCGGTGTAGCTTGAGCTGCTACTTGTGTCGATGGTCCTTGTGCTGAACCATTTCTTGGTGTCATGGGAGTCGACGGTGCTCCAACCGGTTGACTTACATGTGGTATTTGAACCACTTCCTCTTCCATATCATCATTATCAATTTTCAACACAATCTTGACATTTGTGTCGACGGTTCCATCCCATGATTCATTCTCAACAAATTGAACATCCCGACTGATTATCACTTTCCTTGTGACGGGGTCATACAGCGTGTATGCTTTTGTGTCTTTTGAATAGCCAACAAAAATACATTTCTGTCCCTTCTTGTCTAGCTTCCTTCTCAGCTCATTTGGAATATGAGCATATGCAACACAACCAAAAAATTTTAAATGGGAAACACTATGATTCATACCTGTCCATGCTTCTTGGGGGAATTTGTTCTTCACACTCTTTGTCGGACATCGGTTCATAATGTATACAGCAGTTGCGACTGCTTCACCCCAATACTCATTTGGCAAATGCTTGGCTGCCAACATGCTGCGTGCCATCTCCATGATGGTTCTGTTCTTCCTTTCAGCTATGTCGTTCTGCTAAGGTGTATACCGTGCAGTGAATTGTTTCTGTATGCCATGGGTCTTGCAAAAATTCAGAAATTAATTTGAAACATATTCACCTCCTCTGTCAGCCCTTAAGATCTTGATGCGGTGACCACTCTGGTTCTCCACGAGTGCCTTGAACTGCTGAAAATAACCAAATGCATCAGATTTATGTTTCAAGAAATATACCCATGTCTTTCTTGAGTAATCATCAATAAATGTTAGAAAATACTTGCAGCCACCAATAGATGATGTCTGCATTGGACCACAGATGTCAGAGTGCACAATTTCAAGTGGTGTGCGTGTTCTATAGGACTTTTCGACTGGAAATGTCTCTCTGTGCTGCTTGCCAAAAATGCAGCCTTCACAAACCCTCTCTGGTCTGTCGATCAATGGTAATCCCTTCACCATATTCTTTGTGTGCAGTAGCTTCAGCCCACCAAAATTCAGATGTCCAAATCTGAAATGCCACAACCAGGATTCATCCTGAACTTCTGTCTAAAATGCAGCTTGCAAATTAGCACTGCAATTTTCTCTCTTGTCAAGGATCTCAACTGTTTCTTCACTTTCTGCCTTGAATGCAGTTCATGTCTTTGTCTTCCCTTTTATGTCGAGAACTATCCTCAATGGAAACAAGCGGTTGCTTATCATTGGCACTTTTGCTATCAGCTGGTCGCTTGGGCGCTTGTCTTTGATCACACAGTGTTCATCTTCCATGTAGACTCTGTAGCCTTTTTGTAACAACTGTCCAATGCTTAACAAATTATGTTTCAGACCTTCGACATGATAGATATCAGGGATATACTTACTCTCCCCCTGTTTGGTTATAATATCAACAGTGCCTTTTCCTAAGACAGTAACTTGGACATTGTTTCCAAGTGTAACATCAGTTTTAACTGAAGTGTCTAGACTGGAAAACATATTTAAATTACCAGTCATATGGTTGCTGCATCCTGAGTCTAGGTACCATATGTCATGTGGATTTTCTTGAATAGCATTGCATTCAAGTGGAGATGTTGATGCCATTAACATTGCACTTGTCGAAGTGTTGGTGCTGGTCGACTGACTTGGGCTTTGTCTTCCTTGGTCATATTGCTTCTTCCTACATTCATATGCATAATGACCAAACTTCTTACAGTAATGACATTGAATTTTTTATTTATCAAACCTTTGGCCACTTGGCTGACTTGGGTTTTGGTTATCTCCTCTGCCACCGACATTTGCAGGACTTCTGCCTCGTCCTCCTCTTAAAGAACTTCTTTCTCTGCCTCTGAAGTTGTTTCTCCCCTTGCCTCTACCACGGCTTATGAATGACTGTGCTGCAAATGCACCTTCCAATGATGTCTGTGATCTGCTGATTTTGTGTTCATGATTGATGAGTGAAGCTTGCAGCTCATCAATGCTAAATGTTGACATGTTTGTGTGTTCCTCTAAGGTCACAACCAAACTTTCAAATCTTGGGGGAAGACTTCTGAGAATTTTTTCAACAACCCTTTGGTCTGATACGGGTTCTCCATGAGATTTCAGTTGGTTTATCAACCCAACAACTTTGGTGTAGAATGTGTCTACATCCTCTGAATCTTTCATGCACAGAGATTCAAAATCTTTTCTCAGAATCTGCAGCTTAGATGTCTTTACCTTATCCAAACCTTGATAGGCAGTCTCCAATGTATCCCATGCTTCCTTGGCATTAGTCGATGCTGCTATTCTTGGGAGTATGCTCTCATGCATAGCTTGATGTATGAAAAATAGAGCTTTTCCATCTCTCTTCCTCTGTTCTCTCAAGACATCTTTATGAGCCTGTGTGAGATTGTTATATGCTGCCATGTCTGCTGGTTCTGCATAACCATGCTAGACTATCTCCCAAACATCTTGTCCTCTGAATAAAGCCTTCATTGTTAAAGACCAATATTCATAATTCTTTCCTATAAAACTTGGAGGTTGTAATGAACCAGAAGTGGAAGCCATTTTTAATTTTTTTAAATAACTTTCCTTAGAAAATTAAATTTCCATCTTTTAAGACAAGATTTCTTTCCTTATAAATCTTGCTCTGATATAGCCTAGCTCTGATATAGCCTAGCTCATACCAGATAGCCAAAACCGAGCCGACTAAACTTGGGTTTAGGGCTCAGTCAATATTTAAATTTTCACTTTTACTTTTCACGCCGACCACTTTTCTTTTTCACCAGTCGGGTGAAACTTGTCTATGTCCGACTAGACAATTTTACAAATTTTAGTTGGTCCTCCACTCGACCAAAATTACTCCGACTTACTTGTCCGACCAGTTTTACCTCGACCACTTTTACTCCGACCAAGTCGGCTCTTCGACCAAGTCGGACCTTCGACCAAGTCGACTGTTTCAGTCGGCTGACTCACCGACCACTCAAGTCGACTCTTCGACCACTCTAGTCGGCTCACTTTGGTCGAAATCTGAAGAATATGTTTCTTAGTCTAAAGAATTAAGAAATTACAAATGCTTTTCACCTGTGAGTAAAATGAAGTAAAATAGACACATTTACAAATCCAAATAACTTATGAAAAACATATGCCCAAATATGCAGGAAGACTTGAGTCGACCAATGTGCCGTAAAACTTGGAACTTTCACGCGGTGAGATTTTTATGGATTCTTGTTCTTTTACTTATCAGTAATTGTAAAAGACATTTACAGAAGTAAATCTGGAAATATGTGCGGGCAAATAATCATGCATTCAAGCACAAACTATTTCATATATTAACTATGTGGAAATACAAAGTAATACAAACTTGTTGGTCTAGACTCGTCGGTCTACAGAGCTTCAGCTCTTCGACTAAATTACATGCACAGAAACTTGAGCTTCGACTGCTCTTTCTTTGCTCTATGTGACTGTCTCTGTGTTCCGTCTGTAACATAAATTACAAAAATGTTTCTTCTATTTATAGGCAATTTGAGAATTGCTATTACATGGGCCGAGTGACTTGCCATTAAAGACTGTAATAACTATCTATCTAACAACTTAGCTTCATAAATAAATTCTACTGGACTATGTTGCCTATTTGTGGGCTTTTCCTTCTTGTCAAACTGACAGACAAGATCTCGATTTGTACAGCGTCTGACAAAGTCGGCTGAAAGTCAAGTACAGCTCTGCGAGTAATTACATTTTCCAACATAGTTTTTCTTTAGTGGCTTGAGAGACATTGGTCACAACGTTTTTGATGGCTCTCTTGCTCGGTGAGGAAAATCCTACATGCTCATCGCATGAGAATTAACTTTGGCAGGTGAGTTTATTTGTGTTGTTGTAGGGTGTGATGGAGTGGAACAATGTTCATGTTAGTGGATAAGTGCTCGAACACAATCTGGTCGGGTGTCCTTGCGGGAAGTGGCGGGGCGTCTCTCGCTCATGGCGGTTTTTCCCTCTCTATGGAAAAGTCTGCGCCCTAAAGGCTCTCACGGGCTGGTCACGCCGCATCTGGGGACGCACGGGATGCGCCTTAAGAGCGAAGGCTCATGTGACACGGGTGACTGCTTTCATGGCCTCAAGTGCATCTGTGTCGGCGAGGTGCCACCCGCTACTCTGGTGGAGACTCCTGACCATCACATACAAAGAAATCCCAGAGTTGGAACTATCAATGGAATTTTGTGGATGGATTATTAATGGCCATCCCCGCCCGCGTGCTATTCAACCGCGATTCCACCGCCCTCTCGGCCATTAAAATGCAAGAAAAAACCAAAAAATTGTTTTCCAACACTAACTCAGCTGTCTAGTAGTCATTGCTCGGTAGTCTGTTGGCATTGAAATTCCGAGAGAATTCTGAAGGATTAAACAAATTAAATGAATTGATAATGTTCATCAATAAATATAATTTAACCTACTTATCTACATGTGAAAGGAAATGTTGTTTAAGGTTTGACGACGAAAACAGGTGAGAGAAATTTATACTTACAATTTCATAATCATACTTAAATATCAGCTTGGAAAGTACAATTACAACGTTTTGTAGTGCTACCCAGGGTTTATTACTACATACTCTTGTTGTGCCCTTCCATTCGTTATAGGCCAACCTATTTTTTTTTAGGAATACGCTTCCTTTATGGGTTGACCTTTCAGGACGGACCCTTCGCTAGCTCCTCTACAGCCTTGAGGGAATAAATTAGGGGGCCTCCTTTCAGTGGGATTTACTATAGTAGTATCTTGGCATCATAATTCCCAATTCTAAAGGATTCAACCAATAAAATGAATGTGAAATGAAGCAACATAATGATGTTTAGTGCTGATGTTTAGTGCTTCTGACAAGTAAGTTTTTCTTTTTCTTTTTGGTTAAGAAATTCCTAGGCCACACCATGATGATTCTCAGGGTTTCTGTTGTTAAAAGAGGGTTTATGTTTTTAAGGATTGGCATGATGTTTAATCAACACGATCAACTCTACAGGTGTGCATTCTATTAACATTGTCCTTCACAATTCAATTAGGCGTTGTGAAAGACACTGCAATGACAATCGTGAGAAAATTGTTTTGGCAATGGAAAGATGGAAGAACTTAAGTAATGGGAACAAAATCATGCTGACTCAAAATCAGAGAAATTTAAGCAATGGGAACAAAAAAGTGTTGGAGACATGAAAATAATTAGAAGTCAAATGATAAGTATGAAAGCTCAATTGGAGAACCAAAAAAGGCAAATGGGTTATTCTAGTAAGATGTGGAAGAAAATATTAAGGTAAGAATCTAGAAGAGTTGCAAGAGTTGGACAACTTGAATTGAAGAAAAAACATGGATGAGGAAAGCCATTAAATTCTGCAACCCCATCTATTTCAGTGAGTTGTACTAAACAAGATCAACCAACAACAATGAAATAGTTCTTCAAAGCAAGTTCATGTCTTTTCATGTTTATAATTTTGTGTTTGACATTATAGTTTAGTTCACACAAATATAGCCTTGTTTTATTTTAGCAAAGATCCTTCGCAATAAAACAAAGAACACGAACATTAAGAACAAATACATATATTGCTGTCGTCAACACCTGTACTATCTTCCATGGTTCACATAGTAGTTCGATTCATTCATTGTTGAACAAAGAGGAACAAGCTAGATGTAAATATTCAAATCTAATATTTAATACTGGCAAACACCCACATAAAATCATGCATTAAATTTCTAAATAAACCCACAAATTTATGCTCAAAACCCGCTACATATAAAATAAATTCAACTAAATTAGGGAAGCATAACCGATATGAATGACATGGTGCTAGCGGACAAAAGCATCTAATTATGTTGACCTTCGAGGAGAATGATAATAAAAATGGGGATACAAAAAGGCACTAATGGCAAACAAATTAACCGAATTAAGAAATTTATGCCACAAGAGCCACGTGGTGGCAATGTCCCCAACATTGCCATTTGCTATGGAGAAGAGCTATTTACATGTAGTTTTTAGAATATATTCATTTCAGGCCAAGTATATTTGAAATGTTTTAGTTGATTTAGAATGTAGCTATGAATATATGCTAAAATCTTTACATTGTTAGAAGAAGAGGCTATATCTATACATTGTTTAGAAGCTATATCTAAAGTCAAGAATCGGCCATGTTTAAAAGAAGCTATATCTATACACTGTTAAACTAGAAATGCCATACGTTGAACGCGTCAAACTGATCACGAATTGTTCATGGGCGACCACGATTTATTAATTTTCCTGAACATCTTGTGGCTAACCTTCTCCTCCTTTTCCTTGATACTCTCAAGCTTCGGTTTCCAATAGTGGTCTCTGGACTTCACCAATTCCTTATAATTTTTATGCAATTCAGGAGTATTGCAGAGCCATGAATCGATATTGATGTTAAGAGAAAAGATAACTCACAATCTTTATTTTATATATTTTTAGATAGTGAACTCCGTATATTTACCTTGTTGAATGGTTCTGTATCGAGCAACGCTATATACAACTGGTAATTGCTCACTCCGGTATAAAGAGTGAGAAAAATTCCATTGCTTCATTGATCGCCATGGCTGCTAGGCATAGAAGCACCAGTTTAACCTACTTCCTCAGAAATTGTTGATGCCTATAACTTCTGCCTTCCCAAATCCCTTTTTCCATCTTCGCTGTTATTCTTATTCTATCATCCTCTTGTGTGTATCTTAAATAGAAAGTGAACCATCAAGCATCACTCAAAATACATAGCAAGTTCCAAATCCAACTAATGGATCCGTGGGATTATTATTAGTTCAACCCAACCAACACAGTGTCGACAAAGCCAATGGAGAATGACCTGCACAAGATGCAAGAACTTTGTTTTATTTCTCAGTCAATATCGACCTCAAGGCTTAGTCACCACTAATCCTTGTTCCAAGGATGCAAGTGTAGGGAGAACATAAGTGTTAAACCACAATGCGTCTCAGACTTGACAAGACCTATGTGTTTGGGATGGAAGCCCGAATTTGTGAATCCATTTCCTTTCCACAATGCACATATGACATAACCAGACCTGCGCATTTAGGAGGGGGGGCTAAATGCAGTATTTTTGATGATCTTTCCATCAAATTTCAGCCTAGAAAGTGGAAAATTTCCCCTTTTAGGAAACTTCAGCTCAAAGTAAATGCAAAACAATGTTATTCATTTCACTTATAAGTCATTTCCACCTCATTACTTACCTTGAATTTATTATAGCAGTAGTCCCAACATATTGAAATGTTATTCATTTATTTAACATCGTGTACTATATCCTTGATATACATTTGCTAACATAATTATATCTTTTTTAATATAAGTTCCAACTAATTTCCTTTCTACTTCTCCTCTTCCCATAAAGTAATTTAAATGTACATACATTTTTTTTAAATATATTATGGACTTAACATTTTAACTACCTTAGCAAAACCTTAGTAATTATTCCTTGTTATCTTTATACAACCAATAATATAATAGTAATAAATGTTATAATTAATGACTAACCATCACTATGTTGACTTCATCTATTCATAAGATTTTTATGACCTTACATTACTTCAATAATAACATCTCTATGTTCTTGTATAATCACATGATTGAAAATATATTCTTCATCTCATGGGTACCATTTTTAACTCTCTATATATATATATATTCCTTTCTTTTTGTAAGAAGGAATCATGTCTCCCAAAGTTGGATGAATTATCCACAGGAAATAGCCCAAGATATACTCTTAATACAAAAGCAAGTAATAGTGCAAAAGCTTGTATAGATCCAAATCTTGAATATAACCAATGATCCTCATGATTAAGTATGTACGGAATAATTACTTATATCCACCAAGTTTCACATACTCATAAATTTCTTAATATAGTAACTGAAGGTCTCATAACATATCAATCTTTATTTAATTTTCAACAATAATTACAAAAGATTTCCATGAATTCTGAGTCTATTTTGGGTGCTTCTCTACCTTATTGTAAGGAGGTCTCCTATTTTTAGATCTTTCGATGCAAGATGCTTTTAACCCCAAAACACATTTAGAGATGGAACAATGGTAAATGCTCACAATATTGTCTATTTGATGTCATCTCCTAATATAGACATAATTAGTGTGTCGTAGCTTATTAGTATTCTTTGAACAATATTTAATATCATTCTAATAACCCCTTTGAGTAATTGCATGGAATCCATATTTCATGCTATAGAAATATATATCATATTCATCAAAGTGAGAATTTTAATTACATTATAACAACTTATAAATTTAACCACATTTATAAAATCATTTACATATATTTGAACAACATATTATCTATACTTTTCTATATATAATTTCCCTTGTGCATAGTAACAATAACTTATTTATTAATATATATCATTTTCCTTAGTCTTAGCACTAATTATCAATTTTCAATATGCATATAATTATCTTATCCCAAATTCCAAGGCATGTCTATGCTAACATGCAAATTTCATCGACCAATGCAAACTATATATACAGCTTCCAATACCATATACAATTATTAAATACTAATATATTCAAATACAACATAACAATGACACATATATATATATATTCCATCATGTAGAATACATTTCTCTACAATAAATTAAAATTACATAAAATGCTTTTCAGAATGTATAAAATGCATTCCCTCAAAAATAAAGATAATATAGATCATATAAAATGCTCTCTTTTTTTTCCACAACTTTAATAATATGCAAATGCAATTCTTCGATGTTATTGGCATATATGGAAAGGCTATTAACCTTGGTTCCAAATATTCATCCTAAGATGGTATGAACTGACTATGAATGCCGATGATGAATAAATAATAATATGCTATACATTATTTAATGCTGCGGAACTGATTATGAATGTCAATCATAAATAAATAATATGTTATACATTATTTAATGCTACGGAACTGATTATGAATGTGGACGATAAATAAATAATATACTATACAAAATTTACTAAAAATTTAATGGCTCAGAGTACTGTTACTGAACATTGAATAACTAATATCATATTGTATATGGATAATTATAAATGTAATCAACATAGTGAATAAATCTATGTATAAATAAACAAAACTTATGAACAGTAATGCTTTCGTGGATGTCAATTCAAAGATTTCCTTCAACGTGTGATAAATGAAACCCTAACCATAAGGCATCTCCCCTTCGACCAAAAATAATGTACTCAACAAGTAGGACGCAACCTGTCTAGCTCAATTGGCGGAGCAAGTTCGTAAACTTTTATACATGTTGGATGTTCATTTCCCATATAGATTCCAGGGCAGTCATCCCTCCATAGCTCCTAGGATGGTCCGTCAAGATTAAAAAAAATCAAGATTCATAACTGTCCAAGCCTCAAGGACTTCCATATTAGACTCTACAGACTACCGAATTATTTCAACTATCGACCAGACGTGCTGGGTTCTTTAATGCTTAAAGTAAGCAATCAAGATTCCAACACAAACTTTAATTATTCCCATAAATTCTAACACAAACTTTAATTATTCCCATAAGAGCTTACCAGGACACCGGTAGATGCTTTTTCTGTCCAAATTGTATGACTTCAAGGTTAATGGTGGGAATGAAGGAACTCTTCCCATCATTCAAATTCCAAACACAAAGATAGAAATGACGACTTATCATTCCCCAACTACTAGATCAATAGTGGATTCTCTACACTCTCTGTGAAACACACTGTATGAGTGCAGGTGAAGGTTCCATGGCGTTATGTTATATGACTCCTTCACACCCAACTAATCGATTCCATCATATTACGTAGATTAGAAGGCCGCTAGCCATTAATAATTGCAATCTGCTCCTTCAACGCCCATTGCATTCAAATTAAAAAGCAATTTTCCAAGTGGATATTTACTGCTTAATATTCTGCATTTTCCCTAAAAATGTAATTTAGGGACTGCACATAAAGTTACAAGCATGTTATTAAATTTCTTAAGTCTCAATGAACATGGTTGCTTCATCAGTTTTCTTAATATATATAATAAAAATTAAAATATAAAATAAAATAAAAACCTTTTACCTGTCTTAAACCAACGCAATGGCTCACAGTCCATACCTCCTGGGACCAGATCTCACTTTTCCACTCTTTGCAAGGTCAAAAACTAGAAGCAACAAGACTAATGAATTAAATACCCATTTGCAATGGGCATTTAATGGACATGCATGTACAGAAGACAACACGTTCAATCCCACCGTTGTTCTACTCCTCCCATCTCTGCACCATATCCTGCAACTTCCTATCCGCAGTAACCAAAACACTTCCCACATGCTTGTTGCATGACTAGCCTTGCATGAAAAGTGGGTGTGGGGCATTTATTATTTTATCATTATGGTTTATGGTTTTTTAAACTGTCTGACATCTCCTTGTGCAAGCATTTAGGCATTCTATAAGAGTACATTCAAATCCATTGATCCCAGAATGTTAAAAAAAAACATAATACCATTAATTTACAGCAAGTACTCCACCAACTCTATAACTTATAATAGGAATAACTTACACTAGGCAAGCTGCCTTGTTCATTAGCAAACTAAAACAAAACAAAAAACAACAATACAGAGGAATTTACAATATCAAAGAAACATATCATTTTTACCTACAAAACAAAAAACAACGAATTTACAATATCAAAGAAACATATCATTTTAAAAGGTAAAACATTCAATATTGATACCTTCTCAACCTACTGATGACAGATACACACTACGGATCAGGCATATATACACTAATTATATATAGATGCCAGAGATGGGTTATAACCAAATAACATAGATTCACTGGATGAAAAAGATGCACTGAATTTTTATAACTGAAATTGCCAAAATTACCAAATTAGGCAATTTCCAGGAATAATTTTAACAGATTGCTATCAAAATTTCAACCGGTTTCTATCAAAAATTAGCCTGAAGATTGTGGCATGGGGCATGGGGCGTTTTAGTTGTATTTTATCCCACTTAATCATATTGCATATCCGATTTGACTTCAGACAAGCTGAGCACATAGATTCTCAATGCATTCTATATAATTTTCATGTTTTTAAAGGCCGATAAGAGTGTATGTTGGCTTCGAAGTGTGTAAGTATTGGTTGTCATTCAAACAAAATTTGCAATAAGTCTGTAAATACATATTGTTATTCGACCAAAATTTTCAAACAAGTTCTCTTCACAATGTCGAAATGAGTAGTTTGAATCTCTTTTCCAACTGGTTTTGTGATATTTTTTCTGAAACTTTTTTTTTCTGAATTGTTAGAATTGTTGTAAATAAAAGTACAATCGTTGTAAATATAAAATACAATCTAGGTAGAACATGCCATACAAATGTAAGAAACATCCCTCGTATCCACTAAGATTGTAAGACATATTTTAAAATTTGAATTTGACTTAATTTCACTGTATTTTGAGAAATGTATATCATCGCACTCTTCCAGCATTTTAAAATATCATGAGCTAAGAAGGGAGGCTTGGGCTTCTATTACATCGTTGAAATAGTGCTAGAGAGACAAATAATATTACGTCATTGAAATCGAACTGATGCTGAGACTTATCATGTTTTACAACCAGTTCGTCTATTGTTTCCAGCTGTGCTACTGTGGTTTCATATGTAGAAATGCCAACCTCCAGGTATTGTTTGCTTTATCTTCAGGATTGAAGCAGCAGAAAAACTGATGGTCTTTCGACAATTCGATAACAATGATTTCACAATGCTACCTAAACCCCAATGAAGTAAATGACCGTGGAGGCTAGTGGGATACAACACTCGAGCCCAGGAGTAGTAAGAAATTATCAGCATTGCGAGGGATTGAACGAGCTCTGCGATTCGAATTGATGCTGATATTGAACACCTCGATGCCAAATACATTTTCGTTTAAAGCCAAAGAAAAAGTACATTTTCAACCCTACAGATAAATGAAACTAAAGCCTCTGTTGCCTCTTAAGTCTCTACTAAAAGATGTGAATGAATGAATATGATAGCAGAAGACTCCTGTCAAAGCTGCCTAGGGGAACTGGGCGGCTTCTTCCATGGTGCCAGTAAACAAAGTGACTGACTTTCTCACTCACTGGCCTTCCTTCTCTCTTCTTAGTCTACAGGTAAAGAGCAACTGGTATTCCTCGTCCTTCTAAGTCTGTAGGTGAAAAGCAAGCAACCAAACAAGAAAGCCATCGAAAAAGAAAATGTAGATTGTGTACAAAGCTAGCTGAAAAGAAAATGTACATTGTGTGGGACAAACAAGAGAGCTGATTATAATAATGGTTATAATAAGTACTTCATCCTTGTGTCACTCCCTCACTCCCTCGTATACGGACTCAGAATAGAATGGCTCGTCATTGCTTTACAATGGCCATGTGGCAGTTGACAGACTCAGGCATAGAATGGCTCGCTATTGCATTTTCCAATACATGCTAGTGCTATTGTTTATGCCATTACTAATGCTTACGCCATTAGGCTACCGGGTATTGGGGAACAAAGACCCAAGCAAATGTCACTTGCCAAAGACCAATAGAAATTAAGTTAAATCAATATTTAAATAATACAAAAAATAAAAATTAATCAAACTATATTAAAAACATTTTAAAACTAAACAATTTAGCCTCAACCTAAGTTAATCGCAAATTGAATGGGCTAGGGCACTTGGCATAAGTTGGCATGGTTTGAAACTCGGGGACTTGTGCAATTAAATGACGTTATTGAGTAGTAGGTACCATAGAGTTAATGCAGCTTAATGGTGGGATTTGAGTTTGGAGACTTGAAGTTGAACTTGGTAGCTTCTGGATGAAGCATGTCTGTAGGTACCATAGAGTTAATGCAGCTTAATGGTGGGATTTGAGTTTGGAGACTTGAAGTTGAACTTGGTAGCTTTTGGATGAAGCATGTCGGACCCTGTTGCCACAAGTTTGACGCTCTCCCTTCTATTCATATCAAAGGTAGAGCATTCATCTACTCACCGAGGAAGTTATATCGTATTCCAATCCATCTGCCATGATTTTAAGATCCCTCCTCATCTCGGTGAGACTTGGCCATCACTAAATGTGGGTTGAAAGACTTCTCAACAAGATTTATCTGTCACGAGGGTTTGAATGGTATGCAGGAGGACTCACTACTTGGTAACCTATAATTAATGTGTAGTGAGTGGCCATCCAACTCCAAATTGTTGAGAGACTCAGGGAGATTCGAAGTCTGGTGAGCTTGGGCAAGGGAGGGTGGAAGTGGAGATCAAAGAAGCTTGGAGACCTCAAGGCTAGAGTCAAGTGGAAAAAGGTTTCACTATTCCAGTTCCATAAAAGGAAGCACACAATTTCACTTTTCAAGTTCTGTGGGTTGCCATCAACTTTCAAGCATAAGCAATTATTAGCAACCACTCTTTCTCTATTACCCTGTGCTTATCTATTTTAAAATTTTACTTCAACCACTCTTTCTCTATTACCCTGTGCTTATCTATTTTAAAATTTTACTTCGGATTGTTTTTCTTACGAGTGAGTATTAAGGGTGAAAAACATGGTCCATAGGTCACCAGATCACCGTTTGTTTTTTATTAGTTCAGGACACCACCCCCTTGTAAATACGAACGAGTCCTGAATTTGTGAACTTCTCCTCACATGTATTTTCCACTGCAATTTGTTGTTGTGATATCTCCTGAATCCTTTATTGAAGTGACACATTTCAGCAGTAGAGGCAACATCTACTAAATCTCCTCTTAGCAACTAAAACTTAACAAGCCTATATATACATCATTTTCTCAGTGCACCCAGTTATTAAAACCCGGTTCTGGGCTTCGGTTCTGTGAGGATATATATACACAAGTTCGATTTGCTTAGTTTTTCTTTAGTGGCTTCAGAGACATTGGTCACAACGTTTTTGATGGCTCTTTTACTTGGTGAGAAAAATCCTACATGCTCATCGCATGAGAATTAACTTTGGCAGGTGAGTTTATTTGTGTTGTTGTAGGGTGTGATGGAGTGGAACAATGTTCATGTTAGTGGATAAGTGCTCGAACACAATCTAGTCGGTGTCCTTGTGGGAAGTGGCGGGGCGTCTCTCGCTTATGGCGGTTTTTCCCTCTCTATGGGAAAGTCTGCGCCCTAAACGCTCCCACGGGCTGGTCTCACCGCATCTGGGGACGCATGGGTTGCGCCTTACAAGCGAAGGCTCATGTGCCACGGGTGACTGCTTTCATGGCCTCAAGTGCAATTGTGTCGGCGAGGTACCACCCTCTACTCTGGTGGAGACTCCTGACCATCACATACAAAGAAATCCCAGAGTTGGAACTATCAATGGAATTTTGTGGATGGATTATTAATGGCCATCCTCGCCCGCGTGCTATTCAACCGTGATTCGACCACCCTCTCGACCATTAAAATGCAAGAAAAAACCAAAAAAATGTTTTCCAACACTAAGCTGTCTAGTAGTCATCGCTCGGTAGTCTGTTGCCATTGAAATTTCGAGAGAATTCTGAAGGATTAAACAAATTAAATGAATTGATAATGTTCATCAATAAGTATAACTTAACCTACTTATCTCAATGTGAAAGGAAATGTTGTTTAAGGTTTGACATCCCAGTTGACGAAAACAGGTGAGCGAAATTTATACTTACAATTTCATAATCATACTTAAATATTATTTTCCAATATACTATTTGCATGGAAAGTACAATTACAACTTATTATAGTGCTAACCAAGGTTTATTATTTCATACTCTTGTTGTGCCTTTCCATTCGTTATAAGCCAACCTATTTTTTTTAGGAATACCTTTCCTTTATGGGTTGACCTTTCAGGAAGGACCCTCCGCTAGCTCCTCTACAGCCTTGAGGGAATAAATTAGGGGGCTCCTTTCAGTGAGATTTACTATAGTAGTTGGATCAACCGAATCTGGTTGTCTGTTAGTCAAATCCGACTATCATTGTAATAATGAATATGAATAGTAAATAATATATTAGATGATGGATAAAATGTACAATAAGCTCGCTTTGTATAGGCTTGAGCATGAAGGGTTACACCCTTTCATATAATTAACTAATATATTTCAATAATTTATTTTATATTCGTTACATTGCCACTCCCTTTAAGGAAGATTTGTCCTCAAAGCTTAAGTATTTTCTTAGTGCCGTTCTTCATTCTGACTCGGTGTCGTTATTAGAATCGGACAAGGTCTCTTGTGCAGAAACTTGCACTTTCTTTCCATTGATGATTTTGCACTGTATTGTCTCATTGTTCCTACATTTGTGACCAGGGGTCCAATCATCACCGCATCGACGACATATGTTTTTCTTCTTTTTCTTTTTATTCTTAGAGTAACCTTTAAATGACTTTGATCTATTTTCCATTTCATAGACATATAATTGAGGTTTGTGGCATTGATGGCCGGGAGACCAAGTATCTGCACAGTACCTACATTGTGTCTCTTTTTCTTGTCGATAATGGCTATCACCTTTTGTTTTTATTCCTTCCAATTTGCATTCTGTGGCTTTTGCTTTACGTCTTGCTACTTCTACATTAGGTATGTGATGTAACTTTAACTCTTTTTGGAGGTGTGGTTTAAGACGACCTAAATAGGTTTTGAATCTTTGCTTGTCAGACAACCCAAATACTCGTGTTGATAAGGATTCCCATTGATGAGTGAATTCCTCAACGTTTCTGACTTGCTGTAGTCTGGTAAGTTTACTGAAAAATTTATCTTCTTTGATTCCTTGAAACCTATTAAAAAAATTATTTTTGAACAAGTTCTAGGTGTAGGTAAAATTATCTCTCTTCCACCATAAGTACCAATTATAGGCGTACCCTTCCATATGCATTGACGCATATTTCACCTTCTCCTCGTCAGATTGAATGTTGTAAATGTCGAAGTATTATTTTGCCTTGTTTAGCCAAGCAATGCATTGGTCTTCACTCCCATTGTATTTCGACAACTCTATTTTTGCTTTAGGTGGGTGCAATTTGTAAGGACGACGTTGATTTCCTTTTGCCTTATGGTTTGATGGTGGCTTGGAACTGCTGGACGATGAAAGTGACATATCTGAATTGCTTCATTGTTGGCGGTGATTTTTAGTTTTTCTTTTCTCTACTATCTTACTTATAGCGTCTATTTTGCTATTTAATCGTGCCTCCATATCTGGAAATACTTGTGTTTCTATTTCTTGCTTAAGTGTCACATTGTTAATCTTTATTTCTTTTTGCAATTCTTCTTGATTCTTTGTGAGTGTTTCCTGGGTGGCAACATGAAATGAGGCATCTAGCATGTCTGGACTGCTGACATTTCCTGGACTGGGTATAAACCTTTGTAACATCTCGAATAATGTATTATGGTTCTGCGTCATGGTGCTCATGTTCTGTGTTATGGTGTTTATGTTTTGCGTCACGGTACTCATTTTGTTATCCAAGTCTTTTTGTTTTTCGTTCAGGATGTCAAGTTTGTCGTCGAGCCTCCTTTCTAGTACCACAACAAGTTTGTCTTTGAGTAATGTATTGTTATTTTGCATCTTTTCCTTCACACATTTTAGGTCAGCGGCAAGGGACCTTATGTCCTTCTTCATTTTTTTTATTTGCTCTTTTAGCTCCGCCATGGTCTTGGACCTTGTATGCGGAGGTGTGTATTTCAACGCTATCTTGGGTAATAATATATTAATTAATTAATTAATTAAT
This sequence comes from Pseudotsuga menziesii, assembly GCA_001517045.1. Taxonomy (NCBI): domain Eukaryota; kingdom Viridiplantae; phylum Streptophyta; class Pinopsida; order Pinales; family Pinaceae; genus Pseudotsuga; species Pseudotsuga menziesii. Next base: position 86,266 of record LPNX010081067.1, read on the forward strand.
ATTAATATTATTATATTTTCATAGACTATATAATATTTTGTATATAGTATTATATATATATATATATATATATATAAGTTTTAAAACTAAATATTATAAAATAATAATAATATATTATTACTATATATAATATTTTATTTTATTTTTATAGCAAGCTTTAAGGTTTCGTAATGTTTTTTTGCACTAACCGCGCAGAGGATGAGAAGTCGGGGGTATAAGGTAGTGGGTGCGCAGAGGAAGGCCTGGTAGGTGGGTTGGAGTGTAGTATGCGTGGGTTGGAGTGTAGTAATGAAATTTTGAGAAGGCTGCAGCTGGGAGCGTGGGGTAGCAACGGAGAGTCACGGGAGTAGTGCTGAAGAAGATGTTGTGAGAAGGTCACGTGGAGGAGGCGCAGAGCTGGTCTCGCAGGTTGGTTTTGTAAGTTGGTCATGGAGGTGAGATGATGGTGTGGTGTGCACGGTAGCTGAAGGATGAGGACTGCGTGATGGAGGCGAGGTAGGTGGAGGGTAGAGGGGGTGTGGAAGCGTGTAGGTGGAGGATGGCAATGGCTAGGAGGTCAGAAGGCAGCAGCTGAAAAGTGGAAGCTATGACGCGAAGTGGAAATAAGTGGAAACAGGGGATGGAGTAGGTGCGCGGGGAATGGAGGGTGGAGCAGGGGGATAGAGAGCGAAGGTGATGGAGGTAGCGAGCAGGCTGGAGGACATTTGTATTTTGTTTTTTTTTTGTTTTTAATTTTTGGGCAGCACTTGCGATGAAGTGATAGGTAGCAGAAGAAATTAAGGATTTAAGGATTGATGAGCCGAATCCAAGCTCAAGTAAGAATTAATGAGCCGATTCCGAGCTCATAGTGTAGGAGTGAATCTGCTCTAATACCAAATGGAGCAACCGAATCTGGTTGTCCCTTAGTCAAATCTGACTATCATTGTAATAATGAATATGAATAGTAAATAATATATTAGATGATGGATAAAATGTACAATAAGCTCACCTTTTATAGGATTGAACGTGAAGGGTTACAACCTTTCATATAATTAACTAATCTATTTTAATAATTTATTTTATATTCGTTACAGTAGTATCTTGGCATCATAATTCCCAATTCTAAAGGATTCAACCAATAAAATGAATGTGAAATGAAGCAACAAATATATCATAATGATGTTTATTGCTTCTGACAGGTAAGTTTTTTTCTTTTCTTTTTGGTTCAGAAATGCCTGGGCCACACCATGATGATTCTCAGGGTTTCTATTGTTAAAAGAGGGTTTATGTTTTTAAGGACTGGCATGATGTTTAATCAACACGATCAACCGTATAGGTGTGCATTCTATAAACATTGTCCTTCACAATTCAATTAGGTGTTGTGAAAGACACTGCGATGACAATCGTGAGAAAACTATTTTGGCAATGGAAAGATGGAAGAACTTAAGTAATGGGAACAAAATCATGCTGACTTAAAATTAGAGAAATTTAAGGAATGGGAACAAAAATGTGTTGGAGACATGAAAATAATTAGAAGTCAAATGATAAGTATGAAAGCTCAATCGGAGAACCAAAAAGGCAAATGGGTTATTCTAGTAAGATGTGGAAGAAAATATTAAGGTGAGAACCTAGACGAGTTGCAAGAGTTGGACAACTTGAATTGAAGAAAAAACATGGATGAGAAAAGCCATTAAATTATGCAACCCCATCTATTTCTGTGAGTTGTACTAAGCAAAATCAACCAACAACAATGAAATAGTTCTTCAAAGCAAGTTCATGTCTTTTCATGTTTATAATTTTGTGTTTAACATTATAGTTTAGTTCACACAAATATAGCCTTGTTTTATTTTAGCAAAGATCCTTCGCAATAAAACAAAGAACAAGAACATTAAGATCAAATACATATATTGCTATCGTCAACACCTATACTATCTTCCATGGTTCACATAGTAGTTCGATTCATTCATTGTTGAACAAAGAGGAACAAGTTAGATGTAAATATTCAAATGTAATATTTAATACTGGAAAACGCCCACAGAAAATCATGCATTAAATTTCTAAATAAACCCACAAATTTATGCTCAAAACCCGCTACATATAAAATAAATTCAACTAATTTAGGGAAGCATAACCAATATAAATGCCATGGTGCTAGTGGACAATAGCATCTAATTATGTTGACCTTCGAGGAGAATGATAATAAAAATGGAGATACAAAAAGGCACTAATGGAAAACAAATTAACCGGATGAAGAAATTTATGCAACAAGAGCCACGTGGTGGCAATGTCCCCAACATTTCCATTTGCTATGAAGAAGAGCTATTTACATGTAGTTTTTAGAATATATTCATTTCAGGCCAAGTATATTTGAATTGTTTTAGTTGATTTAGAATGTAGCTATGAATATATGCTAAAATCTATACATTGTTAGAAGAAGAAGCTATATCTATACATTGTTTATAAGTTATATCTAAAGTCAAGAATTGACCTCGTTTAAAAGAAGCTATATCTATACACTGTTAAACTAGAAACACCATACGTTGAACGCATCCTGGTTCCCCAAATATACTGGAGGATCATCTTGGCTGCCTTCCAATGAGTATCATGAGGCTTCTGCATGTATCTTGACACACCATTCATGGCATAATAGATATCAGCCTGAGAATGAGTCAAGTAGAGCAAGCTACCTATCAACTGTCGATAAATAGTGCAATCCATGGGAGGTGTGCTTTTTCCTTCTTTAAGGCTGATCCCTGAAAGGAAAGGGAATGGATTAGCCTTACATTTAGCCATGTTAAACTTGACTAACAGGTTTGATATGTATTTGGACTGAGTGACCATTATCCCATCAAAATTTTGCTCAATTTCAAGCCCAAGGAATTGCTTTAAGAGTCCCAAATCGCTCATTTCAAATGCATTGTGGAGAGCAGTTTTGATGATTGAAATAGAAGTAACTGTGCTACTTGTAATCAGTAAGTCATCAATGTATAAAACAATAATAATCAAATTACCATAAGACTATTGTATATACACATTTGGATCTAATTTACACCTTTTGAAGTTTTGTGAGAGAAGGAAGGAATCCATCTTGGAATACCACTCTCTTGGGGGCTATTTTAACCCGTATAATGACTTCTTTAGCTTGCAAACCAAAGATGGATCAGAAATATAGCCCTCAGGCTGCTTCATGTATATCTCCTCATGAAGATCTCCATGTAGAAAGGCAGACTTAACATCCATATGATGCACTTCCTAGTGCTTAGATGCAGAAATTTCCAAAACTAGGTGAATGGAGTCCATTTTTGCAACCAGTGCAAAAGTCTCATGGTAGTCCACACCTTGGACCTAGGAGAAAATTTTTGCTACCAGCCTTGCCTTATATTTGCAGGTGCTTCTATCAGTAGCAACCTTGGTCTGAAACACCCACTTACATTGAACCAAATTTCTCCCCGAAGGAAGAGAAACAAGCTCCCAAGTGGTGTTTTTTTTAAGAGAATTCATCTCTTCATCCATGGCAACTTGCCATCTCGGATATTTTTGAGCATGGTAGTAAGACTTAGGGTCTGAAATTATCATCAAATAACAAGATTCGGATAGCAAATAATCATGACAAGAGAGCGCAATGCCCGCTCTTTGGAAATCAGACTAGGTTCTCCTTGGATCATCTGGATTTCCAATGTTATCTCCTGCGGAGGAGAGTGTCTGTCGAGCCCAAGTTGGAAGATGATTTTGTACTTCAGGTTCTGATTCAGCATCTGATGTTTTCTGTACACTGATATCAGAAATCAGAGGATCCAAATAAGGGTCATCACCCCCCAATTACATCATCCAAATATTCAGTAGAATAGGAAGGAAATTCAGTAGTTTTCTCCTTCACTAGTTCTACCTCCTGAAGAGGCTCATCAAACTTGACACTCCTTTCAATGATGATCTGTTTTGTTTTGATATCCATCATCTTAAAACCTTTTGATTCATCAATATATCCAACAAACAGACATTCTATGCTTTGCGGTTGCAAATCCCTCCTTTTATCAAGTGGAATTCGGGCCCATGCAATGGACCCAAACACCCGTAGATTCGACACATCCAGCTTGTGTCCAAAGTATGCTTCGAAAGGGTTTTCCCTATCACGGATGAGTGTGGCACTCTATTATAAATATATGATGTAGCATACATTTCTTCAGCCCACAAATTTGCAGCCAACTTCTTTGATTCCAACATACAGGTGGTCATCTCCTTGAGAGACCGATTCTTCCTCTCCGCTACACCGTTCTGCTGGGGAGTGTAGGGGACTGAATGCTGGTTATGAATACCAATTTGGGAACATATATGCAGAAAATAATTACTGACATACTCCCTGCCATTATCAGATCTCAAGATCTTGATCTTTTGGCCAGATGCATTCTCAATCAAGGCCTTCAATTCAATGAATTTTTCCAAGACTTCCGACTTCTTTTTGATAAAAAAAGACCCATGTTTATCTGGAAAAGTCATCAATGAAATTCAGAATGTACCTTGATCCATTCATGGATGTGATAGGCATGGGACCGCTGATATCAGAATGTATCAGTCCCAAGATGCATGATGCTCGGCTTGCCTTCCCCCAATCGAACTTATGTTCAGGGTGCTTTCCAACAACACAGCCCTTGGAAATTCCAGTGGTAGCTTTGATGACTTGGAGGCCTTCAACCATAGAATTATTCTGTAATTGCTACAAGTATTTGAAGTTTAGATGGCTGAACCTCTCATGCCACAGTCTACTAACTTCATTTCCATGAGTCAACAATGCAGTGGGCTATGCATCCACCACAAAATGGGAGAACTCGTAGGATTTTGCATGATGGTTTGCAAGGGCTTTTGCTACAAGTTTTTCAAATGCCAATTATGTGATATCTACATCATGCAAGCTAAAATAGACTCTCTTGGGAATTCCTGTATGTGTCGTTTGATAAAAACTTAGGAGGTTTGATGCAAGAGATGGTACATACAGAACATTGGAAAAATAACCATGCTCAAGATCTACAGTACCTTGTCCTTCGAATGTGATTGTGGAGTCATCTCCCATGTGGATGGGAAGGGATTTTCCAGTCTCCAAATATGAGAAGGAGTCTTTTTCAGCCATCATGTGGTTCGAATCTCCAGAATCTATCAAGAGTGCTTTGGACTTTGAAGTATTTTCCATGAGGGCATGACCTCTTTCATGTTGTGGTTCCCGATCTTGCTGATCTCTCCTCCGAAATCTTTCTGAAAGATTGATGTGATTTCTCTCAAGGAGAGAGGTAGCTTCATCAAGTTTCTTTTTCATGCAGGCATGTTCAGGGTGGAATCCCTTCCCACAGTATGAACACTTGACTTTTTCATTTCCATGATGCCCTTTTCCTTTGTTCTTCTTTGATCCAGAAGACTCTTCATGCTGCTGGTTTTCAACTTTAGGATTAGGAGCTTCGAATTTGGTTTTTGGGTTCTTCTGCTACTTTCCTTTACCCTTCAGATCTTTGGGCTTCGAGACATGGAGGGCTTAATCACGGGAGGATTTGATGATCCCCATCTGGACAAGCTTATCATGTTCACTTGTTAGGGACTCAATGAAGGCATTGAGTGAAGGCATCTTCCATCCAGGGGTTGTGAGCTTCCTTGCACGGAATGTAGAGACAAACACCAAATAATCAGCTCCAAGTTTGGAGAGTATGGCGAGGATGAGCTGATCATCCTCCTTCTTCACCTTGCATTGCTTCAACAGTAAGACAATGTGCTTGAACTTTGTGAAAAAATCATTTAAGGTCTCGAAATTGGAAGGATGGAGAGACATCAACTCATTTTCAAGCTGGTATACTCTCAAATCATCCTATTTTCCATACATGATTCCAATTTGTCCTAGATTTCCTTTGGAGTCTTCAATCCCGAGAGATGGAAAAGAAGATCCCAGGAAACAGAGAAGCACCAGAATCCAAATGCTTCATCTTTCTTGTTCAAGAATCTAGCTTTGTCTATCACAGAAGCAGGCTCTTCTTTAGTGTCCATAGTGACCCTATAGATTCCTCTGGCACATAGCTGGATCTCCATGTCTCCTTTCCATGAATGTAAATTGAAAGGAGTCAAGAGTTCTACGGAAGAAGCCATCTAAAACTACTGGAGCGAATTCTTTCACCTGTTAAAACCTGAAAATCACAACAAAAGGGGCACCATAAGTTTGGATAGCCTGCACATTTTAGGCTTTCATCACACCCAGCATAGTTGATCAAGAAATCTTGATCAACAATTCCTTTACTTGGGGTATTAAGTGGTAAGCCTTGGCTTCTGGTGCAATGCTAGAATTTTGAGCTTTTGCTTAATTTTTCATGCAAGATCTGTCAAAAACCTTGTTTTTGAGAGATATGAGCTTTGTCCCACCATGAGCTCAGATACCATATTAATTTGTCACAGTGGTCTAGGAACTGAAAACAAAGTCTCACGAAGAATACATACAAATATGCATAAAATTGGCAAAATGGTGTTGCAATGGAAGTAGCATCTCTGTATAATCAAATGAAAGAATGATGATACAATACAATGATCATGCAAGATGCATGAATGCCAAGAAAATTTGAATTCCCAAGGAGGTCATTTGAATTGAGTGAATGGGTGTAGCTTAACTGACAGTAAGCCAAAGTAAACACACTAGTTAACCATCTGATCAAGTGTCGATTGACTCAACCGAGTCCTAACTAAATTTGGAGTGCAATGAATGACTGAATCTAACTGAAAGTAGCTCATACACATGTCACTGCATGCCAACCAACAAGTGGTAGCGCATCAATAACTCCAACGAACCCTGATGAGGTTAACTGAAGTCAAACTAGTCATTAGAAGTGGTTGTAGGTGCCTATGTTAGCTCCAGTTCATAAATAATCATTAAAAATAATTAAATAATGAATGGAGGCACCTTCACCACTTAACTTAATTGATTGTAACCATCAATTATCAATTAGGTGCATTTATGACACTCAAATCACTCCAAGAGTGCTCTAGTTGGCCTCCCCAAATGAAGGAGAAGGTTTAGTCGGCCTCCTTGACTAAAGATAGGCATGGGTGTGCTCATGCTGATGTCATACAATGCTCCTCTGATGTCAATTAAGTCCCTAAAACTTAGGATAGTGATTTAACAAGGCCAAATTGACCAAATTAAGTGTGCATGGTGGGTAAATGTCTCCAACATCTTCAATTCATTGTTAAACTTATTAAAGTATGGTTCAGTAGTATGCAAATACTCTATCACATGTTCTAGCTTTGTGTCATCTATCAAGGATTTCCATGACTGATAAACTTGTTAGACTGCTTTGGCACAAAGTGCCTCTGCCTCGTCAATATTCTGCACAGCCTTACTTGATTCCTTTCATTGCTCTTCCAGTACCTTTGAAGGTGTACTGGGAGTCATCTTTGATTCCATATCCACAACTCATTTATGGAGGTTCTTAACTACCTTGTCCAATCAGAAATATTTTACTTCGAATAACATCTTGGGTGTAATCCCTTTCGGTGAAACTAATACAAGTGAGTGTAACAGCTGCATCTAGTCAGTGCCTATCATCCTACCAGGTTTTTTCTTTCTGTTATGTCTCCTTGACTATAGGATTCAACGACTTAATATTTTTCTTTGATGCATTGAGTTGGTCAAGTAACCCATGCTCTCTTACCTTTATCTCCTCTACTACAGTTTGTTAAATAGCATGCATTAGGTACATTGGTACTACGGAAAAATTCAAAGTCATATGACCAATATCGTTGATCATGGCATTGTATCTCGCGGTCCCTAAGTCAATTATTGTCGAATTCACCTAAATTTTTCTATGTGGAGGCATCGATGGTACTTCAACAGGCCACTCTTCAGATGGGCCTGCTTGGTCCTACAACATAGTTGAATACGGCTCCCACTCGACCGCTACTCTAACTTCCTTTACTGCAGTACAAAGCTTTTGCATTAAATCTGTAATGTTGCTTACTAATTAAGTGTGTATTTCATCAATCTTTTTATAGCTTTGATTTTCTACTTCCTCCATTCGATTTGAAATAAGGTTATAAAAAACATTTTTAAGACCGACAACTCCATATAATCTATCAGCCTTCCTCTTCTTGCGACTCTTCTTAGACTTTTCATATCATTTTATTTTATCCCCTAACTCTTGATCTTTCAAGGTCAAATTGGATTCATGTATATTGTTGTAGGGAGATATTTGTGGGCTATCTTCAGCTGGTGGATCCTCTCTGTGATTTCCATTTTGCTTCTCTGATTGGTCATCTTGTTGCAACTCAATTTTTGCAGATATTTAATCCTCTACGACAGGTTTTCTCCATTCTTCAGGCCAATCCTGAATAATTGAGTCAATTTCTTTAGCAAATAGATGAAACTACGTAGCTAGCCACTGGTTCTAAGGATCTTTTTGCGGCTGTAGAAATATATGATATTCCTTGACTGAAAATCTTAATGTTGCGAAACCATTTAACGGTTTCCTATGTTATTCTTTGATGTTTCCGAATAAAATATCTGAGTGTGTATTCTTGTAAATAAAATTCAATATTATTATCCGTTTTTCTTTGTGGGTTCTCCTTGTCAAACCAAAGATTCTGGTATCTTGCTCCTCGGAATGGTACAAGGACATCTACCCCTTGGTAGTCTGGTGGTTTTTCCCATGCGATAAATGAAATTAAAATCAACAACCATGAATAATTAAAGGGATTACCCATTTTGTGTGCATATACTAACAATTTGTTCAACAAATATGTCGACAAGTTCATTTGGACGCTCACTACACTGCTCTGTCGCATCAATTGTTTCAGCGGTGCACTAGTTTGACCGCATATTCCTTAATAGCTTGATGGCTAAAACATTGGTGACGAGCCGAACTGAAGTGTTATTTATAGAGGGAATGGAAAGTCCTATATTATATCTGAACAGAATGTACTTTTCCTTCATTCTATTGCTTAGAGTTGTATCCTGGTCCTTTCTAGTGAAGAAGGGTGCTGGGTCGACTCCTACAAGATGAATTCCTATGATAGATGTTATTGTCTCGAGGTCTACTAATATTTTTCTGTCTAGCCATGAGAATCCTCCATGAAAATAGACCAACAATTGTTTCGTGCATGCATTCACCTCTACCATGTGACCAAAATGCGACATATGCATCAACAAAAACAATCTGTATTTATGTAATCCTCTACCCCCCTCCATCAGGACCACGTGAATAGGTCCATCCTTAGTCTCTCAAAAAATAGTCATATATTGCTTCATCTCAAGTTCAAGGGACTTCCAAAGGTCATGGTCGATGAATCCCATCTTTTCCAAGTTGGGTATAATGTTCGTCGTAATCTTGATTCCTTTTGGTATAGTTGGTGTTACAAGATTATGTTTGGAATTTTTACCAATAGTAACCTTAGGTGCCTTATCCAGTCTTGGTGAAACATAATTAGGAAACATGGATGCCGAACCAGATCCTATTACCTCAACGTCATGGGGAGTCATTGTTCTTGGTTTGTGACCAACTCCATGACCATATTGTTTTCTTTTTTATGGGTCGACTAGTTCGACTATAAAACAACTTCTGCATCCACCGTTGGAAGTGAAACAACTTTTGTAGTTCCTTCCATAATGGGTGTAGGTGATGGAATATCAATGCCTAATTGTTGAACAGTGTTTGTGTCGGAGACAGAACCTTTGAGAAAATAACTTTGGCTCAAATGGTTGCAAGCAGACGGTTCAACGCAAAATTTCAATCAAGTGGATGCAATGGAATGACCAAGCTTTGGTGCAAAGATCAAATATTTCTACACATTCAATCAGTCGTTCACTCACACCATCTTGTAATAAATGGAGAAGGTAGTGACAATTATTGTCACATGGATCAATCTTTCTAATCATTTCAAATAAACCGTCAATCAAACCATCACTTCACCAGTCAATTCAACAATAGTTATTGTGCACTAATGATAGATATGACCATAAAGTATGCCCTGAAATATCCCATTACCTTAAATTAAATGCTATCCAACAGTCACTTGCAACAAAACTTTATTGTGCAACAAGAATTCCTCTCTTGTGAGAGACATATAGTCTGCAACAACAATTCTTCTTTCGCGACATACATATAGTCTACGACAACAATTATTCTTCTGCGACAACAATTTTCTTCACTTACAAAACACTCATAAACTTGAAACAAAAACAATCATAATCTTGTCACAAAAACACTCATAAACTCGCAACAAAAGTACTCATAATTTTGCGACCCTCTTTTTTTTAACTATTAGTCGACCAAAGTGCAACTATCTTGATAAGGATTTAGCCGACTTCCATTCACCAACCCTTTGAAGGGTGTACCATATAACTTCTATAACTGTAATGATCCTCCGTCATTGATATGGATGACAACATATGGTCCCATCCAATGTGTTCGAAGCTTTCCAGGATGCTTAAAACATTTATTGTCATTGTTATAGAGAAAACTTCCTATGGCTTGGGGTGGACCACAAAAGATAGTATGACACCAGAAATGAATCCATTTAAAATATGATAAAGAGATAAACAAGTCTAACACAAAGGGATGAGAAGCCTACCTTGTTCCAAACGTTTGTAGTAGATTCCTGTTGAGCTTTCAACCACACTTGCACCTACATTCCATTCTCAACAACAAAAAAATGTATAAGCATGATAGATATTAATCGTTAGAACCTACTCTAACATATATCAATCCAATAGATACACAATTAAAGCAACTACAACCATGGATAAAGAATATTCATAGTTAAACATATAATGGATGAGAAATGGATATTTCTATTAATTATAAACAAAGATATAAGTGACAAACTCTTTCAACAACTCGTCGAAATGGAGAAACCGAGTCCTCCACCTGGGTCTCCACCACTTCAATTCTCCATATCAATGGCAAGCTCACAAGGAAATGGAAATCTTGGGAAGAACATCAATGGATGCTCAGAGGATAAAGGGATGCAAACTCAAGTATGTAAAAATGGGGCACAAATCCACTAAAGTTTCTTTGCTCTCACAAGTTATCCTCCTCTAATCCATCCAAGTAGCTCAATATATAGCCCTTCAATACAAAGTTAAGGGTCGATTCGGAGCATATACAGGAATATGGAAGGCCAATAATCAAGTTATTCATGAATTAATGAGGAAAACTCCAAATATTTTATTTTTTAGCACATTTCTTGATGTACGTGGGTCATAGTGGAGCAAGTTGGGTGTACATGTGGGTGACTGTTAGATATTTCTCAACATCCTCATATAATGAGAACTAAACATCAGAAATTGCCTCAAATCGCCAAGTTGTGAAGGTGAGTATTTCTGATAACAAATCTAGCGACCAAGCTAGTTTTTTCTACCCCGTGCCTTTATCCGAGTGGGTATCTAATATTGTACATTCCACCAAGAAACGTGGCACTATTGGGGTTTGTATCAATTTTTGGGACCTGAACAAAGCATGTCCAAATGAAAACTTTCCTACCCCTCACATCAATCAGATCATCAACAACTGTTCTGGAAGTATCATTTTTTATTTTATGGATGGATTTCCAGCTATAATCAGATTGAGGTCTTACCTTCTGACTAGCACAAAACGATATTTATTTACCTATGGGGAACCTTCGCTTATCGAAATTTGTCTTTTGTCTTGAAGAACGTTGGAGCTACCTTCCAACGATATATGTCTTATGATTTTCATGATACAAAACACATAGTGGAACCATATCTAGATGACTTGCTCATTCATAGTAGTGAGAAGATCATTCGGGGAATGTTAGACACATTTTCCTTCGATGTCGTCATTACCATATTCGGATTAATTCACAAAAGTGTGTTTTTTGTTGTTGAGACTGGACGTTTACTTGGTTTCGTTATTTCTAGGGATGGGATTTGAATTGATCCTTTAAAAATTGTTGTTATCGTAGCCTTACCACCTCTGACAGACATTACTGAACTCCAAAGTTTGCAAGGGAAGGAAAACTTTCTTCTTCGTTTTGTATGAAATTTTGCAGAGAAAAAACATGGCTATATGCGTCTCTTGAAAAAGAACACTCCCTTTATGTGGGATGATCAGGCTCAAATAGCTTTTGATAACTTGAAACATGCTATAACACACTCACCAGTGTTGCACCCCCAAATTATTCAAAAGATTTTCTGCTTTACATTGCTACTTCCAGTACCACCATTGGCACGGTTTTAGTGCAGGAAGATACGAACAACCAAGAACATGTGATCTACTATCTAAGTAAGATTCTTCTTGACTCTGAAACTCACTACTCACATGTGGAGAAGTTGGCCTTGGCCACATTCATCGATGTGTAATGTTTCCTTCACTACATCTTACTTCGCACTACTACCGTGCTTGCATATCAAAACCATATGTACTATATGATTACCCTTTAGGTACTAGGGGGGGAATATTCACGTTGGATGGTTATCCTACAGGAATTTGATATCAAATTCGCTAAGACCACTTCCAAGCCTGTCCCTAGTCTTCGTGTAGTTGATGTGTGAGCTTCCCTATGCTCTCATGGAAGTTGAGCTCAATGATTCATTTCCAGATGAATTCTTGTTCCTGATAAGCACGACAGGCCCATGGTATGGAGATTTGATTATATATCTCTAGACCCAAATATTTCAGCCCAATCTATCTTGTGATGATCGCCAACACATTTTCCACCCCGCTAAGTATTATCTCATTCTTAATGATACCTTATACTGCCATGGTATTGATTCAATCCTTCGACGATGTCTTACTCATGACGAGGTTGAACAAGTAATGAATGACTGCCACTCTGGAGCTTGTGGAGGTCATATTTCTGGGATGGCTACAACCTAGAAAATCCTTCGCGTTGGGTACTTTTGGCTCTCAATATTTAAATATTGTCATGAAGCGGTTAAAAAATGCCCACCTTGTCAGCTTTTCTATCCAAAAAAGAGCACCCACCCTACTTTGTTACGCCCCGTCATTTCCATTGGCCCTTTTTCCAAATGGGGGATTGAATTTATGCATTGTAAGCCTACCTTAATCGGGGGGCATGGTTACATTATTATAGTCGTGGATTATTTCACAAAATGGGATGAGGAAATTCCTACATGTGTAAAGGATGGTAATACTATTTCCCTCTTCTTATTTAATCATGCCATAGCTAGGTTTGGAGATGCACAAGCCATAATAACTTGTCATGGATCTCATTTCCATAATCAGATGATGGCCGAGCTCAGTACCGAGTTGGGTTTTTGTCATGAAAACTAAACTCCTTAATATCCACAAACTAATGGCCAGGTTGAAGCCATTAAGGTATTGAAGACTATGCTTCATAGTATGGTTGGAGATCATAAATCCAATTGGCACTTAACTCTCTCTTATGCACTTTGGGCTTACAGAAATTTAGTCAAAACAACAACTAGTTTTACGCCTTTTCAATTAGTCTACAGACTAGAAGTTGTCCTACCTATTGAGTATGAAATTCCATCACTCAAGCTTGCAGTTGAGCTTTAACCCAATACTTCTATCAAAGAAGTATGTTTTCTTTATCTGTTGAACCTTGATGAGACTCGGAGAGATGTTGCCTTGGCTAATGAGTTGCACAAAAAATGTTAGATTTTCTTAATATTATAGCAGTATATATTAATTGGATTTATTAATAGGATCACTAGAAGATAGACAAAGCATAGAACAATAACCCAAATGGGAGAAAACTCAGCAACCTTGGTCTAGAGACAATAATTCTGAGATCATAGTCCAATGAAGAAATAAAAAGAAAAATATGGAAACCCTGAAAATAGTCTTCTTCTACTGTGTATGTGAACTTCTCTCTCTCCCAGAAAACTGCACACTTCTCTGAGATGTTGTGTTGCTACTATGTGTAATAATGAGGAGGGGCGCCTCCTATTTATACTGTTTTCCCACTAAGAATTTAACTGGGGTCGACTTCACTTGGGGGAACAATATAATTTTATATTTTATAATTTTATTTTTATTTCTTTTATTGTTTGGTTTTCACTCCAAGGTTTGCATTGTTATTTCTAGGGTTTGTATGAATGAGTACAACAAGTTCAATTCCCAAAGGAGGACAATAAGAATAGCTTCTGAAGTTGCACAAACTCCAACACTCCCTCTCAACAAGAAATGTATTCTTCGGTCTTAATTAGCATCATGATCATATGGGTTTCATCTGTGCATGTATACTATCTCCATCATCTCTAAACGTATTGAAGGTTTTCTTTATGAATTTGTTCTATCTGGATTCCTGAGAGAAAATATTTTTCTACCTATATGTCTCTATTTCTAATGGAATACTTCCATACCTGGCTAGAGATCCTGGGTGAGCACACGTGCATGACCATCTACTACATGTTCGTCTCATTTGTCGATGGGGTACTCCCATACCTGGCTGAGAACCTGAACGAGTAGAGGTACCTGTGCAAATCATATGGCCATCTGTTTCCTGTCTGACTCATTTTCCAATGGGATTTCTCCCATACCTGGCTGAGCACCTAGATGAGCATAGGCACATGTATGAACCTGACCATCTACTACCTGTCCGTCTCATTTGCCGATGGGATTTCTCCCATACTTGGATGAGAACCTAGACGAGCAGAGGTACCTAGGAAAGGGTATGGTAAGTGTCTCACAGTCATCTCTCCCTCTCAGGGATACATTCTCTTCTACTCCAAGTCTTCCGCAAAAGTATTCAAATTTCACCCTGGGTAGAGTCTTGGTGAGAAAATCTGCGGTCTGGTCATCTGTCAGATTATACTATAGCTTGACCAGACATTTTTGCATTGTATCACGTATGAAGTGATATTGAATCTCTATGTTCTTTGACTTGTCATGAAATACAGGATTCACTGATATCTGCACACAACTCTGGTTATCACTGTGAATCATGGTTGGCTCTGGAATTTGGCCAAACAATCCTATAAGAAGTTTACAAATCCAAATTGCTTCTCAGGCTGCTAAAATAGAAGCCATATACTCAACCTCTACAGTACTGAGATCTACTAAGTTTTTCTTCCTACTACAGCAATAAATAACTACAAATCCTAGAATGAAACAACATCATGAAGTACTCTTCCTATCAGTAGAGCATCCGGCCCAATCTGAGTATGTAAACTCTTGCAATTTCAAGTCACCTTCTGAATCATATCGTAGACCATATCCCACACTGCCATGTAAGCATCTGAGCACATGTTTTGTAGCAATCCAATGAATCTGCCTCGGTTCCCACATGAACTGACCAAGAGCATTCATAGCAAAACAAATATCTAGTTTGGTGTTTGTTAGATACATCAAGGACCCAATCAACTAGCGATACATAGTGGGATCAATCAAATTTGAATATGAAGCAGAATCCCTCAGCTTCTTCAAGTTTACATCCATCAGAGTAGTTATGGACTTGCACTCCAACATTCTGAATCTCTTCAATGTATCTATGGTGTATTTTCCTTGTCCTAGGAAAATATCTTTTTGCCTCTTCCATACTTCTAATCCCAAGAAGTAGTGCAGAAATCCAAGATCCTTCATTTCAAACTCAGAGGCTTTCTTCTTACACCATAATATAAGTTTCTCATTTGCGGTAAGAAACAAGTCATCAACATATAGTACCAAAATCAATGCCTCATAATTCACAACCTTGTATTAAAGGTTAGGGTTTGCATCACTCTTGGTGAATTCTAGACTCACCAGGAATCCATCTATCCATCCATACCAAGCATGAGGTGCTTTCTTGAGTCCATATAACACCTTTTTCAACTTGCATACATGAGACTCCTTTCCATGGACAACAAACCCTTCTAGTTGTTCAATATACACTTCTTCCTCAATAATACAATTGAGAAAGGTAGTCTTGACATCAATCTGATACAACTTCCATCCCATAGTTGAAGCAATAGCAATGATCGACCTGATGGAAGTGTATCGAGCCACAGGAGAAAATGTCTCATCATAATCGACTCCCTCTTTTTGAGAGAACCCTCTGGAAAAAAATATGGCCTTGTATTTTTCAATACTCCCATCTGCTCCATGTTTTATTTTGTATGGCCATATGGAAGTTACAACTGACTTCCCATTAGGTCTCGGTACAATCTCCCACACATCATTTTTCATGATGGATTGATATTCTTCCATCATGGCATCCTTACAAACTTGGTGTCTGGATTCTTCTTCATAAGTGGTGGGTTATGAGTCAATTATGTGACTCATCAATGCTACAAAACTGGAGAACCTTTGAGGTATTTTTCTTTCTCATAAAGAGTTGTGTGGGGCTTCATGTCCCTCTGCATCTTGTAAGGTCTGTTGCACCCATCTAGGTATTTTTTTGGCTTACTATCATATCTTCGGGAATATCAATTGGCGTGACTGGATCAATGGGATCAATGGGTTCATATTTCTTTTCTAATTCACTCTAAATAGGAGGGGAATATGATTTCCTCTCCATTTATTCATCATCGATCTCCATGTCTGATCCTCTACCTTTCTTGATATCCATTTCCTCTTCAAAGGTCACATCCCTTCTAACTTCAATCTGTCTAGATCCTAGGATATATATTTTGTAGGCCTTTGAAAATTCACTGTATCCCATGAATGTTTCCTTCTTTCATGAAGGTTCTGACTTTTCCCTTTTCTCCTTGGGCACATGTATCTAGACTGGACAACCAAAGATTCGGAGGTGACCCACTTTTGGTTTTACTCCTGTAAAGGCTTCTTCAGGAATCATGTTCTTCACTATCTTATGTGGGCATCTTTTATGTACATATGCAATTTGTTTGGCTACTTCTGCCCATAAGAACATGGGTAGACTTTGGTCATGAATCGTAGCTTTGGCTTCCTTCACAATTGCTCTATTTTTTTTCTTTCAACAACCTCGTTTTGTTGGGGATTGTAGGGAATTGTAAGCTCCCTCTTAATCCATGCTTCTTTGTAGATATCATTGAATTTCGTAGAGGCATATTCTCCACAATTATATGATCTTAGGATATTGATCCTCTTTCCTAACAAATTATCGACTTGTGCTTTGAACTCCTTGAATTTACTGAGTACTTCCTTGGATTCCATGGTATTAAGAAAGTAGATCCAAGTCTTTCGTGAGTAGTCATCAATGAAGGTCACATAGTAATGATATCCTCCCAATGAGGCAACTGTCATTGGTCCACACAAGTCAGAGTGCACTAGATCCAATATTTCTTTGGATTTGCTCTCACTATCTGGGAAGGATTTCTTGGCATTCTTTCCAAGTGCACATCCTCTACATGTTCCATCATGGTCTACCTATAGCACTGGTATACATGTAACTATGTTCTTCACTGCTAGGAGAGCTCTCTAATTTAGATGAGCTCGTCTTATGTTCCATAGCTCACCCATACTTGTAGAGTCATGGACTAGGGATTTGACTGGTGGAGTGTTCATTCAATACAAACTCTCCTCTCTCATACCAATAACTTTAGTTGTATCCATTCTTGAGTTCTTATGCCAAGCAAGTACTTTTCCATATGAAAATGCTACTTTATATCATTTTTCTTCTAAGGCTGAGATGGAAACAAGATTTCTCTTCATACTAGGTACATAGAGCACATCACTTAAATGTAGAGTGTCATTAGACTCTAATTGAAGGGAGGTAGCCCCAGATCCCTTCACAGTGTAGTTGGCATCATCTCCAAGTACAACTCAAAGATTAGAATCCTTCTCAACTACTTCTGAGAGATTTTCTTTATATCTTGTCATTTGTCTAGATGCACCACTATCTATGAGCCAAGTATCACTATTGGTGGGAACAGTACCTGATAGGGCTGATATGAAGAAGAATTATGTACGAAATTTATTCTTTTGTTTCTTTTGATGATGATCTTCTTCTACATTAACAGTTGAAGCTTCATGCTTCCTTTTGTGTGAACTTCAACAGCTACTGGCATAATGACTGTATTTCTTACACCTGTAGCATTGGATCTGAGATAGATCCTTCTTTTGTTTCTTCTAATATGGGGGAGGAATTGATCTCTTGTCTTGATTCTTGTGAATGTATGACTTCCTTCCCCTTCCATTTCCTTTCTTGGCATGAGATACAAACGCTTGATTTTCATCAGGTTGAGTACCATGAAGTTTTTGGCATGCTGTGATTCATGTTTCTTCCTGAGTGCATTCTTCCCATAGATTATCAATTTTGGGAAAGTTGGTTTGACGACTTATAGTTTGGATGAAAAACTCCCAAGATGAGGGAGACCATTTAAGGTAGTCATAACGATATCCTTTTCTTCAAGATTATCTCCACTGGACTTTAGCTTGTCCCGGAGCTCAGTGATCCTCATGAAATTTGAGGCAATATTCTCGGACTTCGTCATCTTCATGTTCGACAATTGATTCCTCAATGTGAGAGTCACATTGATGCTACTGTGTTCAAATAAATTCTTTATGGTTTTGAACATCTTCCTCTACATCGTCTTTTCTTAGATTTGAGAAACCAAGTGATCTCTAACCGAGTCCACTAAAATCCTTCTTTCTTTGGCATCATTCTTTCTCCAACAAGGTTTCTCTTCTTCGGCTTCTGGTTCTAGGACCTTTTCCTTTACAAAATGTAACATATCATTTTCTTCTAGTACAATAATAATCCTAGAATTCTAGGGGATGAAGTTGGAATCCCTTTCCAGACGATCTTCAACCTTCATACCGATCATCTTGACTGCAAATATGGATCTGAAACCCTAGCAAAGACTAGGTCAAAACTAAAAGTTGGAGTTTCAAAAAAATGACTCCACAGATAAATGCTCCCTACAAAGGCGAGTTGAGTAGAGGTACACTTGATCCAAATCTGTGGAGAAAGTTGGTCAAAATTGAAACCCCAATTTCTATTGCAGCTGTAGAATTAGGTCAAAATTGAAAATTCTCAGAATTGAATTCTGTATACACCAAAAGATGCACCCTTCTTAGAGAGAAATTATCAAGGCTCTTTTTCTTCCAAAAGGTTGAGTGAAGACCTTGAAATATGAAACTGTAGTTTCGACAAAGTTCCAATAATGACTTCTTCTACCACTGCTATGATACCATGTTATATTTCTTAATATTATAGCAGTATATCTTAATTGCATTTATCAATAGGATCACTAGAATATAGAAAAAACACAGAACAATAACACAAGTATTTTTCACCTGGGAAACCCAGATGGGAGAAAACCCAATAACCTTCATCTAGAGATAATAATAATTATGAGATCATAGTACAATGAAGAAATAAAAAGAAAAATATGGAAATGCTTTCCATAGTTGGAAACCCTCAAAACAGTCTTCTTCTGCACTGTATGTGAACTTCTCTCTCTCCCAGAAAACTGCACACTTATCTGAGATACTGTGTTGTTGTTGTGTGTAATAATGAGAAGGGGCACCTCCTATTTATACTATTTTTCCACTAAGAATCTAACTGGGGTCGACTTCACTTGGGGGAGCAATATAATTTTATATTTTGTAATTTTATTTTATTTCTTTTATTGTTGGATTTTCACCCCAAGGCTTACATTGTTCTTTCTAGGGTTTGTATGAATGACTACAAAAAGTTCAACTCCTAAAGGAGGACAATAAGAATAGCTTCTGAAGTTGTACAAAATTCAACAAAAAATGGATCAAGCCCCAATATGATAAATCGGTTCAGCCTTGTGTTTTTAATGAAGGAGATATGGTTCTGACCTATGATTAGAAACATGACAAACCTGGGAAGGGGAAGCTTGAATCAATGTAGTATGTTCCTTACATCACGAGTAAAGTCTTAGAAAAAGGGGCCTATGAGTTTGCTGACTACGATGGGATACCTTTTGGGAAACGTTGCAATGGGTTGTACCTGAAAAGGTACTATTCTTGAGATATCTTTTGCATTAGTACCTTGTATATATGTACAATTTTTACTATTAGTGTGGTTTGTTATATAAATATGGTTTTGAGTTCTTGACAATATTGTTTATCCCATGTTTTTATTCTGCAGATTAGATGGAATTCTATGGTTTTGTTGATGGTTCTTGTCATCACACCCTGAATCTTACTTCAGCCGCCTGGTTATTATATTCCCAAGATCATGACCTAGTTAGTTCAGGTGCAATTTGTATAGGTCTATCCACCAATAACATTGTCGAGCACCATGCATTGATAGGTTTGATAAATGGAGCTACATCTTGTGACATTGATCATTTGGAAATCTTTATGGATTCTCAGCTACTGGTTTCTCATTTAAATCATGTTTATGCCATTTGGAACTCGGTGCCTCTTCGACTCTTTCAGAGAGTACATTTGTTGGAAAGGTCCTTTGAAACTATTATTATCAGCATATCCCTAAATCTTTGTGGATTCATTGGCCAATTACATGTTGGATTGGTACATTTCCCATTCATGACATTTGATAAGTAAAATAACATGGTTCATTGTAAATAAGCATAAACAGTAAAAATACATAAAACGCATGTAGATATCATTCCATGATTGAAAACATATAGACCGCCAATAGATAAGTTTGTGTGTGTGTGTGTGTGTAAAGTGTGTTTTACAAAAAATGGTCTCGATACCCCGACTGAAGCATGCTGGCTTTCAAATATACAAAATAACAAAAAATAATGGAGCTAGATAGCTTTAAGTGTCTACATCATGTGGGAACCTAGTGGTGCTCATGATAGCACATGATGGCTCCTGCAAATCTACGTAGCAAGCGTCTGGAATAGCCTGATACTCTGGTGGTGTGTCTCGGATACCTCCTAGGGAGGTCATCCACAGTGATGTCTAGGATATCTAGTGTCAACCGACTGAGGTTCTCCTCTAGCTCGTTCATCTCGTCAACCCCTCTATGTACAAAGCAGGCCCCTTCTCGCTTGTCAATGGGAGATGAGCCCCAAGGTCGTTCCAATCCCACATCTACATGATAAAAGTATGTCTCATTAACATACATAAAAATCATAAAACATAAAATGTAAAAACATCAATGTCTTAGTGTCTCACTATCCCATGTCACCCCATGGGTGATCTACTAGTAGGGCCAAATATGGATCTCCCCTGAAGTCGATGTCGATGTATGCATAGTCCTCAATCATGAGGAGTTGATCATCTAGCCATTGGAAGAATGTGGTCCTGTACTTTACCTTGGAGCCTCCACCACCATGGCGGGCCATGACCTCCACCCAACACAACATATGAGGATCTCGTGCCCTCAAATCAATGAAGGCCACTTGTGGCCTCGGGTGTGGTACTCTCTCAAATAAAAAAGACACTAGGATAGTGCCATAACCAAACTGCTTCAAATATCCTCACCGACACTTAGTCAGTTGTTCCTTCATAATAACAAGTAGGGCTTCCACCCAGTTGAATACTGTAGGTTCCATTGCCTCCAAGGCATAGATCATGTGTGAACGGGATGCTCGGTGAGCCCCTTATCTCCTTGAGATGCACTTCATAGTGAACAGTAATGTGCAAAGAGGTAGGTCCATGATGTCCTTGATGGGTATATTTTTTATGCACATTTGTGTACCCCAAAAAAAATAGTGATCAATAAGACCCTGTGTGGTAATATCCCCACCTTGAGGACCGGTCAGCGAAATGGGTGCTACCCGCCTGGAAAAACCTGTATGGAAGTAGATATCCTCTACTTCCATTGTCAGAATGTGTTCCCCCACCTCGAAGTACTGTTGCTCAATATGTGGAAGTAGATATCCTCTACTTCCATTGTCAGAATGTGGCCCCCCACCTCGAAGTACCGTTGCTCAGGATTCCACATCCTGAGAATGTACTCTAGTAGCTTTACCTGTGACCTCATATTGGGCACATTGAATAATTTCAATAGCCCACACCCGCGTAGAGCAGCCACAGTCCCAGCATCATTCTCAGCCATAATGTCATTGATTTCATGCTCTCTTTCCTTCCAAACCACCATGTTTGCTGAAAGTAGCTTGCCAAAAGTTAAAATGGAGTATTATAACATAAATCCAACCATTTAAAATACTTCAAATTCATTCTTATGGCCATTTTTCACAACGTTCTAGGGAAACTTGTGACACCTCCTATTCTGCGTTAGAACAGATCAGTGCCACCACCCTTTTCTATAGGAGAATGTGCAGTGTCACCTAGGCACCATCTGTCCCAAAAAAGAAAAGCGCGTTACCCGGTTTAGAGTCTAATAGTCATTTTGAGGCTTGGAGAAGTTAGTTCTTGGGTTGTGAATGAGTTTATTTTTTACTTTTTTGTCCTCGCACAAAACGGAAAAAGCTCCTGAGCACTATTTTTGATATTTTAGTCGTGCTCGTTAAACCTAGTACTAAATTTTCGAGTCAAATTTTACTTCTTTTTCAGGATTGTTAAACTCCTTTTTATGAAAAGAAACCCTAATGGTGTCTTCTTTAAGCTCTTTTTGGACTCCTAAAATGTGAAAAGATCGTGGATTGAACTTTTCTTCTTCATGCTCATAAAAGGACTTGAAGAGTCATCTTTCCGACGATAGTTTACCCCTTTTTCGGTTTGGATTGACTAAATTACGAAAAATTAATAATCTATTCATTGACTAGAAGAGTTCTCTAAGGTATTATTTTATACTTCTTGGGGCCTCGGAGACTAAATTGTACAAAGAGGAACCTTTTGTAGTCTTCTTTTGTTTTGTTCAGACTCTCTAAACATGAATGATACTGAGTTTAATTTCAATGGACTCGTTAAATTAAACACTCAGATACCCTCTTTTGGGAACGAACCCCTCCTTTCTTGGGTTTGTAAAATATGTGAGAATGGACTTATCACATGATAAGCCACAATGAATGTTTGTTACCGTCTTTGAACTCGTAAAAATTAATGAGGCACTCATCAATCATGATGGGGAAAGTAAGGGAAAGGGAATTGTATTTCATTTGCGATAATGGCAGTTTGTAGTCACCTTTGAACATGACACTTGTATGCATTTCTTTTAGTCAATTGGGTATTCAGCTTGCTTTCGATTCGATCCACTTTCATGAGTCATATCACTCCATTGAGTCTTTCAAATAATGAATC
Organism: Pseudotsuga menziesii; assembly: GCA_001517045.1. Classification (NCBI taxonomy): domain Eukaryota; kingdom Viridiplantae; phylum Streptophyta; class Pinopsida; order Pinales; family Pinaceae; genus Pseudotsuga; species Pseudotsuga menziesii. Next base: position 109,260 of record LPNX010081067.1, read on the forward strand.
GTCCATTTCACATTATGTCTTGGTATATTCCTCGCCAAGTTAATGCTGCTAAGTCCTTGGTCATACCGCCCTATGTTCAAAGGAAAATCATGTTGAGATTTTGCATCTGTAGTCAAAACTACCCTTGTGCCAGTTACCTTTGAGTCAGTCTTATAATTAATTCATACTCAAATTCCAAAAAATTGTTCTGAGTTTCGTGTCATTGATTTGGGATTTCATCATGGCCATCCTTCGAGGAGACTATTCCTATCGACTCCATATCATCTTCCGAGAATTAGTCTTAGAAACAAAACAGTACCTTGAAATATGTATTCCTTAATGACAGATTTTCTCACTTTCGACAATAGGTTTACATCATTAACCTTTAATCGAAATATTCAACCGAGTGTTCGACATCAAATCATTTATTCGAATTCGGAGGAATGTACTAGGGTGCCTTAGGAATCATCGACATCAATGGTGATCTCCCTCACACTTGTTAATGGTTGTCATCATTGACCGGTAATCAAGTGGTTGCTACCATGTTTGACATCAAGACATTGTAATGACATGGATAGGATTGTAATTTTTTGAAGACAAGATGAAGACCATGGGTATATGTTAAGCACTCATGGCTTTGCCCAGGTTGTGGTGGAGTATTTGTATGAGTCCTAGCATGGATCCAAATTTGTATGGTTGTGACTGTGCTCAAATTTGTGTATGTATGGCATAGATATACATTGTATGTTTGGTATCTATGTTCAAGTTTGAGTCTTCTTCACATGGATCTATGTTGTATTTTAGTAGCCATGATTTTTTGTACTTCCCATGGATCTGCGTTGTATTGGTCAGCAACCATGATGAAATTTAGATGGATATGAGTCAAAGTGTCGATGTACTGCAGAATAATCCTGGTTGATGAAGATCTTTGATCAGTGAACTCTTTCCTCGAAGTGATAACTTGTTCTTACAAATCCTTCACCTATCCTATCCCTCTATCCTCATGCTTTGGGGGGAGTTCTTTTACACATATTTCTCATCATCATCATCATATAAGGAGAACCAAAGAGCAGAACTTGCCTCAAATCCCCAAGTTGTGAAGTTGAATTTGGGCCAGGATCAGTGATTTCATGCCTTTATCCACCACTGCACTTTTCATGTGGACACTATATGTTACCCCTATGCATAATGCATGCTTTCCATGAACAAAAGGGGTGCCACCACCACATCCTATAATAAAATGAGCATTGCACTATGGGTAATGATGTGTCTTAGTTGACAAAGAGTAGTGCTCTAGTTTTAAAGGTAAAAAGAGAAGTTTCACGAAGCTTCGCTTCGTGGCAACCTCATCCCTAGACTCCTGAACCACCTGGGATCGAAATCCATCCTTGTAGGATCTCCAATCCATATCACCCATGAGAATCTCAACCTTCCTTATCCTCCCATGGCTATAAGTATTGGCTCAACCCCCATGGGTAAAGGGAGAAATATTATGCTACAACATCAAAACTTTGGCCAAATATAGCCAAGGAGAATGAGCATTTGGTAGACAAGTTTAAAGATTTGGAGCCAAGGTTTTGCTTGAGAAGAGACTTCTCAACACTAAGGTTCTTGGTTGTAGTTTCTTTCTCTATTTCATTTATGCAATAAAATTTTATTTCCCATGAATGATATTGTGTATCGATCAGTTATTTCATTGTTGAATTCCTTAGTCATCAACATAGGATCATAGATTGTACTTGGTGCTTTGACCTTGTATATGTTTTGTTGTGTATTTATTGCAGGTCAATCTGTGGAGATTAAGCACTCCAAAGGCCAGCATACTATAGTGTGTGACAGGTAAAATAATCCATTCCAAGCATCTATTTGATCTTAGAGGAAGTAATTTTAGTTGTTGTGACTTATTTGTTCTAGTTGTGAGTGTTTCAAGATAGGGAAACAACTTATGTCTGCAAAATGTGAGTATTTCTGGTAATAGTGACAATGGAGCAAATTACATGTACATGCGGGCAGTAAGCTTCTGACCTACGTATACCCATAAATAATACTTTTTAAGGGATTTTTGGATCATCAAAGTTATATTGAGTAAAGGGGGTCCAAATACTCTGCATAAGGATGGAGAATTCCATAAAATCATTATCTACCAAGTGTGGTAAAATAAGCTATAACAGTCATATAGGAGAACAAGACCTCCAACCTGGAATTGCTTATACTTAATATGTTGGTCATGCCAAGATTTTTGTCACTCCTTTTAGAAACGCTGATGATATCATGCGGCAAATTGATCCTCTTCCAACTATACAATTCTTCTACAACACCAACATCTGTCATCTCCATTATCGTAGCTATCCTAAGGTTGGATACAATATATTTTGTCGGCATGACAACCTCTTGTCCATAAACCAATATGAATGTAGTTTTGTCAACTTTTTGTAGGTTGTGCAATGATCCCATAATATCACAGATATATTCTAATCCCAATATGAACATTACATATTTTTGTCAATGCATTTTTCAAGATCTTATTAAATGCTTCGACAACAACATTTGCTTGTGGGTGATACAATGTCATCTTCTGGTGATGAATATGGAATTCTTCACTTAATTTTTCAATCAATTGATTCACAAAATCTGTGCCTTGATCACTTATCAAAATCTTTGGGCATCTGATTTGGGTTAATATAGTGTCAAACAAAAATCTTGCAATAGTCACAATAGTACAATCTCTTACTAGTGATGCTTCAACCCATCTAGCCAAGTAGTATGTCGCAATAATTATATAACATGCGATATTTCTTTTTCCGGTGGATTGATTGAACCCACAAAATCAACCGCCCATTTTATCAAATGCATGTACGGTCACCTATAGTGTTGTATTTAACCTATCGAAAGTTGTCTATAGTCTTATGTAAAAGAGTAATACATTTAACCCATAGTTATATGGTGTTGTATTTACTTGTGTAGAGTATTTGTCCATGGTATTGTATTAAGAGATGTTATTTTGGATAATTATATTATCCCACATGCAATACGTGAGAGTAATTCCTCCTCATCTCTTAGTATATAAGAGCATCAAGTGAGTCTCTACATATCATTTATTCTTGATGTAGTAGTGGTACTATTGTGACACTACTGTACATCATCTATATTCTTTGGGGTATTTGTGCTTTGCTCTCTTGTAAGATTGGAGAAGACATTCTAGAAATAATAGAAAACTACCTTTTCGTGGATGTAACTTGTTATGGTGAACCACGTATATCAGTCTTCTCTTGTCCTTTTCTTTTCATGTTCTTATCTTTTATGATATTTTGTTGGTTGCTTAGATAGGTTAAGTAGTTTAGCTTGACTCTAATATTCTAACATGGTAGGTTATGGGCCCACCATGCTTCCGCTGCGTAGGTTGGAATATATTATATTCCTTCGAAGGTAATAATGTCTTTGTATTATGTCAAAAAATGTCTACAATCTTATGTAAAAGAGTAATACATTTAACCCATAGTTATATGGTGGTGTATTTACTTGTGTAGAGTATATGTCCATGGTATTGTATTAAGAGATGTTATTTTGGAGATTTATATTATCTCACATGCAATATGTGAGAGAAATTCCTCCTCATCTCTTAATATATAATAGGGTCAAATGAGTCTCTACATATCATATATTCTTGATATAGTAGTGGTACTATTGTGATAGTGTTGTACATCATCTATATTCTTTGAGGTATTTGTGCTTTGCTCTCTTGTAAGATTGGAGAAGACATTTTGGAGATAATAGAAGACTACCTTCCCGTGGATGTAACCCATCAGGTGAACCACGTATATCGGTGTTCTCTTGTCCTTTTCTTTTCTTGTTCTTATATTTTATTATATGTTGTTGGTTGCTTAGATATGTTAACTAGTTTAGCTTGACTCTACTATTCTAACATGGTATCAGAGTGGGTTGCTATGATCTAGTACATTCTATAGCTTTCAATAAAAAACAATTATCATTTGGGAATTGTCATTTTGTTGTAGATTTTTTATCTATTTGGTAGCCATTAGGCTGCACTTTAGATCTGAGCATATTTTTGCATTTTTTTTTACCCTAACCCTAACTAGTTGTGTAATATTTTTGTAAAATTTTTTCAAGGGTTTCTTGATGTTTTTTCTGTAGATCTACATGATTTCGGGGCTCTCCTCAAAAATATTTTTCTTTCGATTATAAAAAGGGTCGTAACTTGGTCAGTTTTTACTGGAATTTTTATTATATCCTATTTTTGGAATTAGAAACGTCATTCTAGATCCACTCACGTGACCAGAACAGAAAATTGGTTATTTTTAGGCTTCCTTTCGGTAATAAAAACGACAGTTATACAAAAGGGTCGTAACTTGGTCATTTTTTACCAGTTTTTTTTATAACCTGTTTTTGTAATTGGAAGTGCCATTTTGGATCCACCTACGCGATTTGAAAAGAAAATTGGATATCTCTAGGCTTTCTTTCGGTAATAAAAATATCAGTTATACAAAATGGTAGTAACTTGGTCATTTTTAACCAGTTTTTTTGTTACAACCTCTTTTTGGAATTGGAACAAACATTCTAGAGCCACCCACATAATCGGAACATAAAACTAGGCATTTTTGGGTTTCCTTTCGGTAATAAAAATGACATTTATAAAAAATGGTCGTAACTTCGTCTTTTCTTACCAAATTTTCTATTATAACCTGTTTTGAGAATTGGAACAATCATTTTGGATATACATTGAAGAACAGAACAGAAGACTGAGCTTTTCTGGCACATTTTTCAAAGGGTTGTAACTAAAAGTTTCTCTTTCCTTTACTGTTTTTCTAACTGTATTTTTTACAGATTCAAATCAGTACAGTAAAGTATTGAAGTTTTCTATTATTCATTTTTTACATTTAATTTTTTCTTCTAATCATGTTTATTACGATATTATTTCTTGTTCTTGCTATATATTTGTCTCACATTTCTATATGGAAATATTGACATCTTTTAATGACATGGATTTCCAATATTTTGTCACGATGATAGCTATAAACTATCTAATGCTTAATTTTTTGTTTTAATATACTTAGTAATTAATTTGTTATTTTCTTTGTTTTGTTTATAAAAACAATTGTATAAGAACAATCTCATATGTGTTATCTAGTGATCATTATTTATGTTTATGTTATTGTTGACCTTTGTGTAAAAGCAATTCCATTCTTTTATAAGTAATATCTCTATGATCATTATATAACCACTTATACTATGAAATGAGAACTCGACACAGTTCTCATTTTTCTCTCTCCTAATTTTAGTAGCTATTATTACCTCTGTTTCAAAAAAGGTTGATACTAGTATCACACATTTTCATTTTGAGGCATTTTTTGGGCCTTTGATTCATATTTGTGGTAAAGTACTTTTAATTTATATTTTCAATTGTGCTTTTTAGAAGTTTAACAAAATAACATACATTTAGAAGCATGTTATAATAAAAAACATATACATTTTGCATTTTTTTGTTTAAAATAAGACATTTTTATGGACAAAATAAGACATTTTTATTGACAAATTTGTAAAAAAACCTAGAAAATAAAAACATTCAAAACCATTTTCAATGGATTTTCAGAGATATTTTGTATAAAAATGATACTATTTTATATTATTTTCCAAAAAGTGATGATTCACATAAATTAAAGAAAAACTATACCACATATTTGTAAATAATACATTAAAAACATTATATATAGAAATTTTATTTCTAAAATAAAGTCCAAAATTCAAAACATTACTAATATATCTTATCTAAAATTTGTCAAATTTAACATTTTCTTCAAGACATGAAACTAATCAACAATATCAGGATGGCCAAATTCTTCATCGAAATTGGAAGTTTTTGAGTTTGACTTCCTTCAGGAACATCAATGTCCTCTTTCATTGGGTATTCTATTATGCAATATGCCCAAAGTACTCATTTCCAAACATCCCTCCTAATGGGGGTTGAGGTTCTTTTGACATCTTCGCCACAAGTGTTTCAAAAATTAATAAAATTTTAAAACTTCCTAACCCTAACATCAACATTACTTAAAAAACAATTAAAAAATTTAAAGCTTTCCACATCACATTACATTTAATAAAATAAAAAATAAAACTAAAACCCCTAACTCCTAACTCCCCAGAAATACATTACATTAAATCCTCGTAAACCGCCCTCACATTACATTAAAAAATACGTTTAAAAATAAATTATACCCATAACCCCTAAACTACACCCCACCCACACAACATTATATTAAAAAATAAGAATAAATTACCCATAAAGAACTTGCATTATTTAAAAGTACACTAATAACTTAACAAACTATTTATATGATGCACCATATTTATATAAAAAAAGGAACAACCTTGAACTCCTACACACAACACCACCTATATGTTCTTAATAAATCATTAACTTCAATATAATGGAACTTTAAGAAAATTATATTCCACATATATGTTCATAATAAAATAGTAACTTCAATATAATGCTACTTTCCGAAAATTCTATTATTTTCAAAACCAATTTTATTTTATAAAGTACATTATATTTACTCTAAACAACCTTCTCATGAATTTTAATGAGCATATAAAAATAAAGGAACGAAGGGTAACATTGAGCGACTTAAATCAGAAGTTCACGATTTCCAATAGACATTGACCTAACGTCCACACAGCTCGGGATGTCCACTCGGTATCTAGCTTTAACAAACCAAGGCTGGTAAGTACTTGATATTAAGCTTATGATGATTATTTCTGAGTGGTTAACCATAAAAACTCAACCGCTTCACTCGTGGTAAGTGAAATTCCTACTTAACATCTAAGTCAATTTAAGAGTTGAGAACAAGAGCTCACGCCCCAAGCTTCACTCAAACACATGGCTCTTTTCACTAAGCCATTATATTCGTAGCATGAACTTCAGCATGGCTTACAAGAAAAGAGAGTAGTCACTTCCAACTTCGATCAACGTGAAAAAACACCCAAAACCAGCAAAGGTGGTCTCGGCAATGGTGGAAACACCGGCAAAACCACGAGTCTGCTTCTAACCAACAATGACTGCCTCTCCTCCACACGCAACGGCTGGGGCTGCAAATTATGTTTCATCGGGCAATATTTTCTTTTTTTTTAAGCGGCGACATCTATCCGCGGAAGCATGAACTCATCAGGACAGTTGCACAACCAGAGTCCTCGCATTAACTGGGACATTCAAATTCAAACAATTAATTACTTTTCCCGCTGAGCAATCTCTAACACACCGTTGATGGGTTTCTTCATACAATAGTCACTAACGGTGACACAACTCTTTACTGCACCAGCTGAAATGTAGTTACTAACTGCTCATGCCAAAATGTAGCTACTCCTGTGGAGGATGGTGGCAGAGGGAGGCGGGAGCAGAGCTCCGCTCCTTTGGCAGCCAAAGAGACGCACCTTATTGGTGGCGCGATTCCACAGGAGCAACTGAGGGAAATTTTTTTTCTACAATTCGCTTTTATTTACTATTATTGTTTTTTAACCTTACCACACTTAAAAAAATATATATTCTTTAACTAATATCACTAACTGATTCTATATAATATACAGAGAGCTTTGTAAAAATTACTAAAATTAAATAGTAGAAGTTTTCTTTTATCAAAATATAAAATGATTCCTTGACTAATATCAGTAACATAATCCATATAAATATACAAACAACATTGGCATGAATATATTAAATAAAGGTCCGTACTTTTTAAGAAGAACATGAATTTAGACTTATACTTTCTCAAAATACTCTCCTTGTCATGTAGTAGCACTTATATAATTTATGTATAAAATATTAAACCTACAATAATATAATACAAAATATTGTCACTTGTACATAACTTTTAAAATT
>LPNX010081067.1:119828-148162 GCA_001517045.1 Pseudotsuga menziesii
TTATAATTACACCCTTTCGAATACTAAAAGAAAGTTGAATTTTGAAAAAAACAATGATGTGAAATAAAACATATAATCTATTCCACATTATTGAATTGAATATCATTTATTTGGTGAAGTTTATGATTGTAATTTGTCGCATATAGTGAACTATTAGAATGGCCACTTCATTCCATTATACATTCAATATATCTTTTGACATATATGAAACTATAATAACATCTTTTCCTTTTCAGCAGTTGGAATTCTGATGCAAAAGCATGTGGTCCTGGTATTGAATAAGAATAAAATGAAAAAAAGACTTCATTAATATAATATTTGGCAGAAATAGTAGGCATTTTTTTTCCGAAACTCACACACCAAAAACAACAGTTATTTGCTTAAGAGGGTTAAGAATTGAAAATTGCAGACAAAGACAAAAGGAATCCCTTAATAGAGATGGGCCGAAATCTTTGTAAAGGAATATATACAAAGATAAAGCTATTTTTTAAAGCCTCAATGGCTTTTTCAGCAAGGAATGAGAATCTGATTTTATTAATATTGCAGTACATACATCCAACTAAGTGCTTTAGTTTTTGGATTTTGATTGTTTGAAAAGATAAAGCCATTTCCAGTTCCCTCTTTCATTAGATTCTTCTTTACATTAATAATATGTTGCAATACATTGACAGAGAACAAACCCTGTACCGTTGGATCCAAACTGTTGCAGCGTATTTAATATTTGAAGTAATCCTACCAAATCCAAATACATAAATACCAGATCTGTAGAAGGTCGCAGTCGGTGAGCTTAAACTACGATATAGTAAACCATGGAGCTTATTTGTGGATGTAAATCCATTTTATATATATTGCCATGGAAATAATGTGGGGAACAAAACAGGAAAAAGCATGAGGCGCCCATGTGGGGATGTGGGGATATTAAAAGAAAAAAGGCTTTTCTGGGACCAGGACCATGATCATATTTTATTCACATATTTGATTTCATTAATGTCGGGGACATGAAGGGGTGCTTAGGCCATGAAGGGAGGCAGAAGCGGAGCTCCGCTCCTTTGGCAGCCAAAGTGCCGCCCCTTACTGGTGGCATGATTCTCAGGAATCGCGCCNTAAATCAATTGCTCAATGAATGGTTGGATCAATCGTTGGCTTCATCAATCACGTTCAGTCTGGTGGCATGAATAATCTCATCTGGCTGGGCTTACTCAATCGCTTCATCAATAGCTGGTGTTGCTGGATCAATGAATATTGTATACAAACAAATCAAATAGAGATAATAAATTATATATGTAATTATTCTTGCCTTATGACTTGACACGAAGAAGTATTTCTTGAACATAAAGTGTAAGTCACAACATGTCCCTTCCCCAATGAGGATAAGAGCTAAACGCACCTTAGCTGATACATCCTTTTCCAGCGTCAAAGCTACTGGATAACCGAAGGTATTTCCCTATATGGCTGCTCTCGAAGAATCTGCTTACTTACTGGCTTTCAATACGTTACGCCTTTACTGACTTACTAAAGCTTTTCTATCTTTTAAGGCATGTTAACCCAATGAGTGAAGTGCCTTACTATCCATTGCCTCATGACTTGCTCTTTCCTTACTCTTACTTACTCTTTTATTCCATTTGTTAAATCAAATATCCCAAGTTTTTGGCGATATCGATCTAAGTCAGCTTCCTGGGAAAGGGAAAAAGTATGCGTTAATTCCACTACACTGACCAGTGTGATTGAGTCAACGTAGCCCCCTATCCCCGAGTCTAATGGCTAAACCAACCTCCCCTCCCTGAATAGCTCTCTAGTACTTTCTCCCTGAGGTGTCTTATCTCTATTTGTTGGTGCCTTGGTGTACTTTGTTGGCTAAAGATGATGGATTAAAGTTTTTGGCTTCTGGCTGCTTCTGGAAAAAAGGGGCTTGTTATAGTAATTGTTTATTTTGTTTATGAAGGCTGAAAAGTAGTGATTCAAGAGTAAAGTTGAAAGGAAAATGGCTTCTGTCAAATCTCACTTCTACTTTGCCTTGGTAGAATTTTTCTTAATTCATTTCACTTCTCCCACAAAATCCTTCCATCCTTTTTCCGAATCTGAGAAGCACGTTTATAAGAAAGGAGATTGATGAAAGAGCCGCCATTCTTCCCTGGAAGGGGTGCTTAGGCCATGAAGGGAGGCGGAAGCGGAGCTCCGCTTCCGCCTCCCTTCATGGCCTAAGCACCCCTCCTACTTTTCCTTGGTAGAATTTTTCTTAATTGATCTCACTTCTCCCACAAGATCCTTCCATCCTTTTTCCGAATCTGAGAAGCACGTTTACAAGAAAGGAGATCGACGAAAGAGCCGCCATTCTTCCCCGTATCCTTGAATTGAGGTAGAGATAGCTTTCTCTTGATGCAGAGATTCCAAAACTAAAGGTCCAAGATAATCTTCCCTGTATCAGTTACTTAACGTATCTCCCACGCCAAGGTACAATCAATGCGACCTCCTTCTCCCCATTTCTTCGCCTGCATCCTGATCTCCTTTTCTTCAAAGGAATATGTAATCACCTTTGAAATGTTGCAAAACACCCTAACTGCCTCTGCTTTAAGGGCGATCTCTTCTTCTAAGAAAAGGTTGTTCGTAATATTTGTTTACAAACCCTAAATATTGATTTATTTATAACACTATTAATATTATGTCTAATTTATCATGGAGCTAAATATGGTTTGATATTATTGTCATCCACCCACGCTTTTCCTTTATAATTCCACTTTTCTTATATTTATATAAGATTAATATAATGACTTTTATCAACATATAAATGTAATATATCTTAAATGATAATATCATAAAAATTTCATATCACCTTTTTCGAACTTAATGTCCATTACATTACTAATAAAGCATTATGTGTTGATGATTAATTTCTATTAATCAATTACAATTAATTAACAAAATTTCTTTTAACAAATGACTTACTTAAATTTCTTTGTCAATCATGAACATATATGTACGCTATTTATCATTTGAGGAAGGTCTAGTTTGAACACCGAGAACTTAATCTATAGATTCTATATGTTTTTCTCGAGGGGAATTTGGTTCTTCATTTACTAATGGAAAGTGCTAAATGAGTGGATTTATCTGGAAACACGGGTATGGGACATAAGAAAAAAAAGAGAGATAGTTTACTCAACGTTCACGGGTTACGAGCTTAATTATGTACAAAAAGATCTCTAATGCATCTGATCTCTCAACTTTTTCCATATAAACTCTTGTGATAGAAGATAGTAAAGGCATCACCTCGGAAGCAACATGTGTCATCCTTTGTGTCACCCTCCTCCCTTCAGGACCTCCCTCCTCTCCCTTCAAGTTTTTTTTATATTATATTCAGTCGTTCATTTACATAAAATATATATTCTAATAAGGTGTCAGAATCCATGGATGAGTTAGAATAATTTCACATAGAACATTTTCGATTCTTTTTATTAGTATGATGTTTGTAATTGAAACTCTAAAAGCGTTTTTGATCATTTATATGAATAATTTGTACTTGTAGGGTCTAATATATGATTTCATTATGAATCACAACATAATTTGTTTGATTTTAAATGGTTAGAGTGGTAGAATTATTTATGAAATATTTGTTTTTGTTTAATATGCAACTTTCAAAAAAGTTGTGATTTATCTCTTGAAGAAAAAAATATTTTTCCAATTTAGGGGTTGATTTCAAAGTTTTTATAAACAACAAATGACATTTTTAAGCCATGGCACTATTTTTTACCCTGAAAAAAAAAACCGTGTATACTGGTATCAACACTTTTTTATTTGGGGGTGTTTTTGGTGTTTTTTATGCAAAAATCATCGTTTTTATGGCTAGAGTTCTCGTTCTTAGTATAAAGTTCTCGTTTCATAGTATAAGTGTTTATATGCTCTTGCTAATTAAATTCTTAAATAAAGTCGTTGTTTTTAATCTATGTGATATCATATTTTTTGGCTTGTCGTAAATTATTTAATTTGGATATATTTTCTTTTTCATGTATTGCAGAGATTGTATCTAGTTTTTGTGTTATTTGTCTCTAACATTTCAATATGGAAGCATGGACATTTCCAGGGCATTTCTTCTCTTGCATATTTACATAGTGTTAACAAGAAATGAACCCATGATTAAGACCATTAGTGACATGTCATTTCATAATTTTTCTACAAGTGATATCATAAGTTGATCATAATTTGCTATATGTTGATCATATTAAACATTTTGATTTATCTATATCTCATGTCATGTTTATTTTGATCATATTTTACTCAATATTTATATGTCTTTGAACAATATTTAAATCGTGAACTATTTATCATGAGCACCTTGTTCTTGTTGCAATGAGATTTCTATTCTTATGATTGTAGAGGTTATCTTGTTCCTACTTGTCTCTAACATTTCTATATGGAAGCATTGACATTTTCAGGGCATTCATCTCTTGCATATTAACCTCATACTAATAAGAAATGCACCTATGCTTTAGATTAGTTGCTTTATGACTAAATTTTCATATATTTAAGTGAAATCTTTGGCTCACTATTTATATGTTGTGGCTAACACTTAATGTGTAAAAGTAACTTCATTTTCTTTAATGAGCAAGTTAATATTTTATTTGATCATATTATGTTGTCATTCATTTATATGATGTTTTCTAACATTTGGTATATAAGAATTTTCATTTCTGTATAAGCAATTTTGTTTTATGATCTTTATATGCTTTAATCTTGAAAGTTCTTATGCAGATAAGTTCTATGTTTAGGCTTTCACCTTATTCCAGAAGTAATGAAGCACCATCTTCTACAGTTAAAGTCGTGATGATCATTTATATGATACCATTTTCAATGTATAGACCATTGGAGTCTTGTTTCTTTGATGTTTGAGGTCTTCTATAGATATTTATATTGCACCTTGATTGGAAGAATATGTGTTATTTGCATGTGTATTGGTCATCTGGGTTTTTTTGTACATTGTTGTGTTGTTCTTAGCCACATGTTCTGTTGTATTGATCGACAGAAGGTATCTGTACACTGGTGTGGATGTTATATCAGAGTTCTCTAGCTATCATGTATGGTTGTGATGATTCTTGTGGTGATCTGGGTCTTGTGATTGGACTATGTCACATGTTCTAGGCATTTTATTGTTGGGTATTTCATCGTACAACCTGGTTCATGTGCACTTTCATGATTCAATGAGAAGCAGTTGTTCATTGTCAAATTCCATCAGCCGAAGTGTTCTTCTTTTTCAGCTTTGGTTCTTCTGGAAGTTGTCATCAAGGGGGAGCAATAATGACTTCTTCCTTCCTTATTGTTAATGTGGGCCCTTCTCCTAGCCATTATTAAGGGGGAGTGTTAGAATATATTATATTCCTTGGAAGATAATAGTAGAGTCAAGCTAAACTAGTTAACCCATTGTAGCAACCAACAACATATAATAAAAGATAAGCAAAGGACAAGAGAACACCGATATGCGTGGTTCACCCTAATGGGTTACATCCATGGGAAGGTAGTCTTCTATTATATCCAGAATGTCTTCTCCAATCTTACAAGAGAGCAAAACACAAATACCCCAAAGAATATAGTTGATATACAATAGTGTCACAATAGTACCACTTCTACATCAAGAATACATTATATGTGGATACTCACTTGGCCCTATTATATACTAAGAGATGAGGAGAAATTAATCTCACATATTGCATGTGCGATAATATAATTCTCCAAAATAACATCTCTTAATAAAATACCATGGACAAATACTGTACAAAAGTAAATACACCACCATATAACTATGGGTTAAATGTATTACTCTTTTACATAATATTGTGGACAACATCCGACATAATACAAAGACATTATTTCAAGGAATATAATATATTTCAACACTCCCCCGTAATAATGACTGGGAGAAGGGCCCACATTAACACTAAGGAAGGAATGACTCATTACTGCTCCCCCTTGATGACAACTTCCAGAAGAACCAAAGTTGAAAAAGAAGAACATTTTGGCTGATGGAATTTGACGATGAACAACCACTTCTCACTAAATCATGAAAGTGCACACGAACCAGGTTGTACGATGAAAGACCCAACAATAAAATGCCAAGAACATGTGACGTAATCCAATCGCAAGATGCCCAGATCACCACAAGAATCATCGCAACCATACATGATACCTGAAGAACTCTGATATAACATCCACACCAGTGTACAGATACCTTCTGACGGCCGATACATAGAAGATGTGGCTAAGAACACCACAACAATGTACAAAAAAACCCAGATGGCCAATACACATGCGGATGGCAGACATTCTTTCAATCAAGGTGCAATATAAATATATGTATAAGACCTCAAACATCGAAGAAACAAGACCTCAATGGTCTATACATAGAAAATGATATCATACAGATGAACATCATGACTTTAACAGTAGAAGATGGTGCTTCATTACTTCTAGAATAAGGTGAAAGCCTAAATGGAGAACTTATCTGCACAAGAACTTTCAAGATTAAAGCATATAAAGATCATAAAACAAAATTGCTCATACAGAAATGAAAATGTTTATATACCAAAGGTTAGCAAACATCATATAAAGGAATGACAACATAATATGATCAAATAAAAGATTAACTTGCTCATCAAGGAAAATGAAGTTACTTTTACACTTTAAGTGTCAGCCACAACATATAAATAGTGAGCCAAAGATTTCACTAAAATTTATGAAAATTTAGTCATCAAGCAATTGATCTGAAGCATAGGTGCATTTCTTATTAGTATGAGGTTAATATGCAAGAGATGAATTCCCTCAAAATGTCAATGCTTCCATATAGGAATGTTAGAGACAAGTAGGAACAAGATAACCTCTGCAATCATAAGAATAGAAATCTCATTGCAACAAGAACAAGGTGCTCATGATAAATAGTTCAAGATTTAAAGATTGCTCAAATCCATATAAATATTGAGTAAAAGATGATCAAAATAAACATGACATGAGATATAGATAAATCAAAATGTTTAATATGATCAACATATAGCAAATTATGATCAACTCATGATATCACTTATAAAAAATTATGAAATGACAAGTCACTAATGGTCTTAATCATGGGTTCATTTCTTGTTAACACTGTGTAAATATGCAAGAGACGAAATGCCCTAGAAATGTCAATGCTTCCATATTGGAATATTAGAGACAAATATCATAGGAACTAGATACAATCTCTACAATATATGAGAAAGAAACTATATCCCAATTAAATAACTAATGACAAGCCAAAAAATATGATATCACATAGATTAAAAAAAATTATTTTACTTAAGAATTTAATTAGCAAGAGCATATAATCATCATAAAGATATTACTTATAAAAGAATGAAATTGCTTTTACACAAAGGTCAACAATAACATATAAATAAAGTCAATAATGATCACTAGATAACACATATGAGATTGTTATTATAAAATTGTTTTTATAAACAAAACAAAGAAAAGAACAAATTAATTATTAAGTATATTTAAAAAATAGTTGTTGGTTGTGGAGACTAATCTTCTAGATCCATAGATATTATTCAGTTGTGATTGTAACCTAGGAGTACTGTACACTCGTTCCCCTTGCCTTGGGGTTCAGGGGCAGCGCCCGCGAGAAAACGGGGGTTCGCCCCTTGAAATTTTTTTTTTGGGATGTATGTTGGCCAACAGTATTGCGGACCCATGATTTTGAGCTAACCCTAGAATTTTTCCCATGGTATTTCCCCTATAAAAGAGAGCATTGTAAATTGAATGGATATGGTATTGTATTGTACTGGAAGAGAGACTGTGAGAGTGTGAAGAGGAAGTGCAGCGGTTTTGCTGCAGGGTGTATCCCTTCATCTTTCTGGACTGTAATAAAAGGACTGGCAAATTTCTTTGTGGACATAGCCCATCGTTTGGGTGAACCACATTATATCTTTGTCTCTCTGTAATGTTTTAATGTGTTTTGCATCTTGTTTATTGATTTAACTGTATATCGGTTATTGCTCTGCGGTCCTGTTTTCTAACAATTGGTATCAAAGCCAAAAGGTCTATTTGGTTGGTAAACTTGCAGGAAAGAAGGGTTCCTAGTTCGAGTGGGAGCAATGGCGGAAGAAGGAAATTTTAGGGTTGAGAAATTTTACGGCCAAAACTATCAGTTATGGAAGATGCAAATGGAGGACTATCTGTACCAGAAAGATTTGTACCTACCGTTTGGCGGAAAAGCAAAACAACTAGCAGCTATGAAGGATGAAGAATGGGAGGTTCTTGACAGAAAGGCACTAGGAACATTATGGCTGTGCCTGGCTTCATCAGTGGCCTTCAATATTTTGAAAGAAAAAAAAAACAGAGGGTGCGATGAGCGCATTGAGTAAGCTCTACGAAAAACCCTCGGCTTCTAACAAGGTATTTTTAATGAAGCGTTTATTTAATATGAAGATGTCGGAAGGTGGATCTGTTGCTGACCATTTAAATGAGTTTAATACACTTACCAGTCAGTCAAGTTCTGTAAAATTGAACTTTGATGATGAGGTTAGGGCTCTTCTAATCTTGTGCTCATTGATAGAAAGCTGGAATATCTTGGTCATGGCTATAAGTAACTCTATCCCTAGTTCAAACACTCTTAAGTTTGATGATGTTTTTAGTGTTATTCTTAGCGAAGAAATGCGAAGGAAAAGCACAAGTGAGACATCAGGTAATGCATTGACCATGGAGAGCAGAGGGAGACAAAACAAGAGAGGAAGGAACCCAGGAAATCGCAGCAAGTCTAAAAAGGGAAGATCCAAGTCAAGATTCAGAAAAATAGAGTGCTGGAACTGTGGTAAGAAAGGACATCTAAAGAAAGACTGCAAAGCACCAAAGAAGAAAGGTGAGAGGCAGCAAGAGACTACCCAGGAAGCTAATGTAGCAGGTGATATGTTACAAGATACTTTGATTCTTGCATTAGATAATACTAGTGATTACTGGGTAGTAGATTCAGGGGCTTCATGTCATGCCATACCCCATAGGAAATTCTTTTATGATTATGTTCAAGGTGATTTTGGGCATGTGTTATTGGGGGATGATGAACCATGTAAAATTGTTGGAAAGGGTAAGGTACAAATTAAGCTAAATAATGGAAATGACTGGTTGCTAAAGGATGCAAGGCACATTCCTGCTATGAAAAGAAATATGATCTCAATAGGGAAGTTGGGAGATGGCGGTTTTTTGTCTACGTTTGGAAAAACGTGGTGGAAGGTCACTAAAGGATTAATGGTAATTGCAAAAGGAGATATGATACGTACGTTATATTTATGTCCTCATAATACTGATTATTCTATTTCTGTAGCTTCCACAGAAACAGGTGCAGTGTTGTGGCATCATAGGCTTAGCCAGATGAGTGAGAAGGGGATGCAGATTCTCCACTCAAGGAAACTGCTTCCAGATCTGAAGCAAGTAAGTTTGGAATTTTGTGAGAACTGTGTTTATGGAAAACATAAGAGAGTTAGATTTCTTAGGGTTGGGAAACAAAAGAAGAGTGAAAAGTTAGAGCTTTTCTATACATATGTATGGGGACCAGCTCAGGTACAATCTCTTGGTGGCTCTCGTTATTATGTTACTTTTATTGATGATGCAACTAGAAAAACTTGGGTTTATTGCATTAGACAGAAATCTGATGTGTTTGATACTTTTAAGAAGTGGAAAGCTTTGGCTGAGAATGAGACAGGAAAAAGGTTGAATTGTCTCAGATCTGATAATGGAGGCAAGTACTGCAACAAGGAGTTTGACAATTACTGTTCACACAATGGGATTCATAGAGAGAAGACAGTCCCTGGAACACCCCAAGAAAATGGTGTGTTAGAAAGGATGAATAGAACAATCATGGAGTGTGCAAGGTCTATGAGATTGCATGTAGATTTTCCCTTACAATTTTGGGCTGATGTTGTAAACACTATTGTTTATTTAATAAATAGAGGGCCTTCAAGTGCTTTGGATGGTGGCATTCCAGAGGAGGCATGTACAGGTAAACAGGTAAAATACTCATTTCTGAGAACTTTTGGTTGTAAAGCATTTGTCCATATTGATAAAAATGATAGAACAAAGCTTGAGACTAAATCCAAGAAATGTACCTTTATTGGATACGGGGTTGATGATTTTGGTTATCGCTTATGGGATCTTAAAAATCTCAAAATCTATAGGAGTAGAGATGTAGTATTCAATGAAAAGGTCATGTACAAAGATCAGTTGCAGGGAAAGAAAGAAGAAAAGGAAAACACAGAGTACACAGTGCTTGATGAAATCAAAGAAAATGAAGTTCCGAAAGCACCAGAAAATCAAGAGTAGTAGTAGGTACCTGAAAGTCCTGCAACTGTAAGAAAGTCTACCAGGTTAAGTAGACCCCTTGAATGATTCTCTCCTTCACTGTATTATTTATTAATGACTAATTCTGGTGAGCCAGAATGTTTTTAAGAAGCAATGCAGGTAGAAACTAGAAAGAAGTGGGAGCAAGGCATGGATGAGGAGATGGACTCATTGGTAAGAAACCAGACTTGGGATCTGGTTAAGTTGCCTGCAGAAAAAAAAGGGTATTGTAGAATAAATGGGTTTACAGGTTGAAGGAAGAAGATGGAGGAAAGAAGCGGTACAATGCTAGACTTGTTATAAAGGGGTTTGCACAAAAGAAAGGTTGATACTTTGATGAAATATTTTCTCCTGTTGTTAAAATGACTTCAATTAGAACTATTTTAAGTCTAGTGGCGGTAGAAGATTTTCCTCTTGAACAATTAGATGTAAAAACGGCCTTTCTCCATGGGGATTTGGAGGAAGAGATTTATATGCAGCAGCCACAAGGGTATGAGGTCAAAGAGAAGGAGAATTTGGTTTGCAGGTTGAAGAAGAGCTTGTATGGCCTGAAGCAAGCTCCAAGGAAGTGGTATTTAAAATTTGATAAGTTTACGACATAACAAGGTTATGATAGATGTCATTCTGACCAATGTGTTTATTTAAAGAGGCTAGATAACGAAAGATATATTATCTTGTTATTGTATGTGGATGACATGCTTGTTGCAGGGTCTAACATGCAGGATATAAATGTGCTCAAAAGAAAACTAGCTAAATCATTTGTGATGAAGGATTTGGGTGCTGC
Organism: Pseudotsuga menziesii; assembly: GCA_001517045.1. Taxonomy (NCBI): domain Eukaryota; kingdom Viridiplantae; phylum Streptophyta; class Pinopsida; order Pinales; family Pinaceae; genus Pseudotsuga; species Pseudotsuga menziesii. Next base: position 130,963 of record LPNX010081067.1, read on the forward strand.
AAAGAAAATCCTTGGTATTAGAATAACAAGAGACAGGAAAAATCGCAAATTGACATTGTCTCAAGGTGAGTACATAGAAAAGGTGTTGCAGAGGTTTAGAATGCAGAATGCAAAACCAGTCAGCACAGCTTTGGAAATCCATTTCAAACTAAGCAAGCATATGTGTCCAAAGACACAGGAAGAAATAGATTACATGTCCAAGATTCCCTATTCATCAGCAGTTGGGAGCTTGATGTATGCCATGGTGTGCACAAGACCAGATATTGCACATGCAGTGGGAGTTGTGAGCAGGTATATGAATAATCTAGGTAAAGAGCATTGAAAAGCAGTACCGTAGATTCTCAGGTATTTGAGAGGTACCACTTCTCATGCATTATGTTTTGGAGGTTCAGACACTGTTCTACAGGGATATGTTGATGCAAATATGGCTGGTGATAAAGACAGTAGGAGGAGCACCACAGGGTATGTGTTCATTGTAGGTGGAACAACAGTAAGTTGGATTTCAAAACTGCAACAGGATGTTGCACTTTCAACAACAGAAGCAGAGTATGTTGCTGCTACAGAGGCTAGTAAGGAGATGATTTGGTTGCAGGGGTTCATGGAAGAATTGGATAAGAAACATGAGAATAGTAGGTTGTACAGTGATAGCCAGAGTGCCATTCATATTGCAAAGAACTGAGCTTTTCATTCAAGGACTAAACACATAGAACTCAAGTGCCACTTCATAAGATCTATTCTAGATGAAGAACTGTTAAAATTGGAAAAGATTCACACTAGCCAAAATCCTGCAGACATGTTGACAAAGGGAGTAAGCAGAGAGAAACTGAGTTCTTGCTCGGTTTCTGTTGGCCTTAAAGCATGAAGGTGAAAAGAAGAAATTTGCCAAGTCCAAGGTCCAACAAATGCAATAGCGGTGGAGTTGCTGTGATTAGTCTCCAAGTGGGATATTGTTGGTTGTGGAGCCTAATCTTCCAGATCCATATATATTATTCAGTTGTGATTGTAACCTAGGAGTACTATACACTTGTTCCCCCTGCTTTGGGGTTCGGGGCAGTGCCCCGAAAAAGGGGGTTGGGGGGAAACGCCTCTAAGTCACGGGGGTTTGGGGGCGGAGCCCCTGAAAAATGTTTTTTGGATGTATGTTGGCCAACAGTATTGCAGACCCATGGTATTGGGTTAAACCTAGAATTTTTCCCATGGTATTTCCCCTATAAAAGAGAGCATTGTAAATCGATTGGATATGGTATTGTATTGTACTGGAAGAGAGACTGTGAGAGCATGAAGAGGAAGTGCAGCGGTTTTGCTGTAGGGTGTATCCCTTCATCTTTCTGGACTGTACTAAAAGGACTGGCAAATTTCTTTATGGATGTAGACCATCATTTGGGTGAACCACGTTATATTTGTGTCTCTCTGTAATGTTTTAATGTGTTTTGCATCTTGTTTATTGATTTAACTGTATATCTGTTATTGCTCTGCGGTCTTGTTTTCTAAACATAGTAAGCATTATATGGTCTATAGTTATCATGCAGGTGTGGCCAAAACTTCGTCTAGCCAATGCATTCTCTCTTGAAAATCTCGTGCACGGTGATTAGATGCTTGGATTTGTCTATATTCTTCTTTACCTAGAGAATTTTGTTTAGGAGAGGTTCTATTAACCCCAAATGAGGAAATGGCCTGACCCATGGAAGTTCTCCAAAATGGAGCATCAATTTCGTACTCAAGTGCATCAGGACTATTGGTACGACCTTCCATATGTGGATGAAAGGAAGTATCAGCCATAGGAGGCTGTTGAGCTAATGGATTAATATAAGAAGTGAATTGATCTCCACTTTCTACAACCATATTTTCTTCCTCATGGGAACTAGTTGCAACTCCTTGGTTGATGCATTCCATTGGACTTTCTCCCATAACAGGAGGAAAATCGGGTGGTAAGCCCTGACTCCTTCTAGATCGTCTCAACTGAAACTCAGCCACATTGTATCAGTTACTAAACTAACCCTAGGGTCTCAAAACTAAGAAAAATCACACAAAAAATTCTCCTACTCAAGCTACATGCCATATTCAAACTTAAGTGATAGGATGAGGTCAAAATAGTCAGTCTTTCACCAGGATTGTCAAGCAGGTGCAACTCGTGATATACTCAAGGTACGTGCATAGTAATCTCCCTAACTATTGTTCTCAGTGTATTGCTCCAAACAAGACAACCAAAGGGTTTTTCTCAATTGGATAAGGAATCCTAGTAGGGTCTCCCAGTATACACAAGGTACGTGGGAGCTCAAATCGGTAGTAGTGTTGTCTAATGCACAAACGTTCACAAGGGGCCTTCCGATATACAATCAATTACATGAAGTACCTTTCTATATACCTCAAGGGTACATGAAAGGTCGTTTGATATAGCGACAGCACATGGAAGAACCGCACGAGTCTTGGGTTGTAGTGTAGACAAATTAATGACAACTCCTACGTTTTACGATGCCCAAACACATCACTAACTTATCACTCAAATTTCTATACAATTTTAGACCTATAACTACCATTAATTTTATCTTGAGCAGTTAGGTGAATGCATGAGATTTTGACAGAAATGTAAAGCCATGCAAATATGAAATGCATATAATTTCACTTTACTTTTCAACACATGCCTACCTATGGGAAGGAGAGAGTCTTTTTCTTTTCAATTTTTGTTTTTGAAACCAAATATTTCCCAAACAACTACACTAAACCAAACCTTTTCCGAGAAAGAGAACAAGAAACAGAATTCAAACCAATTTTGAAAGCAAGCAAAGTAAGGTAAGATATCTTTTTCTAAGAAGATATGTCAAACACACTCAAAGTTATAATCAACATTTTTTCAATTTTTTCTTTAAAAAATAGAAAGATCTAACTTAAAAGCACTAATATTTTTCTTTTGATGAGATCAAACTATAAAATAAAGAGAATAAAAATGGATATCTGAAAGCTGATGAGGCTAATCAGAGGTCTAATAGTTCATTCTCCAACAAAAATATAAACAAATCTAAAAAAAAAAAAAAATTCAAAGAAAAAAAGAATTCCTTTATAAAATTTTAATAAAAAATGAAAAAAGTTATCAATCAAGCAAGTCTTTCTTTTCAGATTTTTCTAATCAATAAGACTGGGATCTAACTTATGCTAAGCTATCAAACAACATTCTTTTCAAAAAAATCAAAAACAAGCAAGCAAAGCAATGAAAAGATGAATCTGTCCTAGCTCTTTGATTTCAACAAAACAAGCCCTTCACCACACCAAATTCAACATTACAAACCTAGACACTCAGAGCTTAAAGCAATGCAACCAAACTTTTTGCAAAAAACTTTGAAAAAACAAGTTTGGAAAGACCTACCTAGCACCACTTCTAGAGGGTCATTGACAGAGCGGTTCTTGCTCGAGCACCGCATCCAAATTTCTGCTTACAGGGGGTGGCATCACTCCGTGCTAACTGAGTTCAGGCGGTGGCACCTCTTCTTTCCTATTGTTCATGTGTGGTTCCCTGTAGATGTGCAAAACAAAAAAATGGCAAAAAAGAAAAGTTAAATGACTGTGAAACTGGCATTCAAATAAGAAATTAACAGTATTTAAGAGCACAGAAGGTCAAAAAACTCAAATCTAAATAGATCTGAATATACCAAACCAATAACCACTAGATCAGCTAGTGGAACTGATTGAACTGATGAAGAATGGGAGCTTGTATTTCATACAAATGTTTTGAAAAGACTATGGAAGATCAGATCAGCTGAAGCTCTTCCCCAGCAGAGTCACCATATTTGTTGCTAGAAATTTTGTTGCACCTTCGACGGATAGAAGTTGTTGCTCTGGTCTAAATGGTTCAAATCCAGAACAAATGGTTCACAATAAGGTTGGAAGACTTTCCCTATAAGCTATAAACACCTGGAATTCAATCTTTAATGGAATGTTGTGGTTCTTCTCTTATGACAAAATGTCTCTGAGGAAATACCTGCATAAACACATCAAACACATAAGAGATCAAAGATACCAGAACATCATCTATAGATCTATGTCAGTGACTAAGGAATATGACAATAACATGGAGGGTTATAACATAACAAGTATATGGGAAAGGAACCAACTTTAGATTGATAAAATGAAGAAAGAGTTTACAACTTATGCCTTAGTGTTGATATGCTCTGTCACAAAACCAACATCTTGTCCCCTACAACTCCAACTTGCTCCTCCAAGCTCTCTTGAATGACTTAGGCCAGAATATCAAAGCAACAACATAACATTACTCTCTCCTCAACCATGGGAATTGAGCCTGCTTTTATAGGCTTGGAATGGATAGGGATAGTTGAGAAATTGATGGGTGAGGTGTCTAAAAGATCCTACAAGGATGGATCCTGAGCCCAACTGACCCTAGTGATCAGGGATAAGGGTGCCATGAAGCATTATTTCGAGAATCTTTGTGAGAACCTCTCTTTTTTACTTTTTACCAAGGGCACCGCTCTTTGTTCACCATGACAGAGCGGCTCTAGGAATAACCATGCCTTGCTTAAAGGGTAAAGGCGGTGCCACCGCTTACTAACAACGCATTACATGAGGTGCTAAAGAAGGTACCACTTTTTGACAAAAGGGTAGAAGCGGTGCTGGATTTTCATATATAAATTTGATGTTTGGACCAATGTTCTTGGCTTCACAATTTGGGATTGAGGGTGTTGTAATCTCACAGATCACATAAAGTTACCAATAATACACACTAAAACATATATATATATAAAACAGAGACAAGAGATAAGAACAAATAGGTGAATTAATAGATTATATTATACAAATGAGTCCATACAACACAGAGAACTAAACTAAGTTCTCATCTGGATCAATAGCCTAATATATATATTTATAGAACGGTTACAAAATAACTACCTATCGGTTCAGTGAACCGACACGACCTTAGGTGGATGACCTAATATCTAGTTTAGACGGCCGACCGACTTAGTCGGCTGATCGACTAAGTCAGCCCATCGACTTAGTCGGCTAATCAACTAAGTCGACTATCATTCAAGTCGACTTATCGACTTGCTCCTTCTACCATTAGAGAGAATTTGAAGTTAAAAATGGGCCTCCTAAGAGATGTACTACAAAAATATAAGATATATTAAAATATTATGAGTTAGGGGTTTTATGGAGTACGTATATATGACAACTCACCTCCTACACTACTTTTTATGCACAATATAAATAACCATGGTTGAGTTACTTTTCTAAATTGACTATAAATAAAATTAATAAAATAACTCTATAATGATGTGATTAAGATTCATTGTAAATTCCCAAAAAAATTATTGTCCTTTAACATTTATTTGTATTGAACTTGTAAATGAAATCAAACTAAAAAATTATTTTTAGGAGTTATTTTTTTAATTTATGTTGACTTTTTATATTTAGTATATTCCTCATCAATTTAATTTTAATGTGATTTAATTGAGATTTATTTACATGTAAAATTTTAACAATATTATTATAATATTTATTGCATTATTAGAATAAATTAATATCAAAATCATAATTTTTTTGATATATTCATTTTATTGTAAATGAATGTTATAGTTAAATCTCTTACATAAAATAATATAAGACTTAATTTATTATAAAATAAATTACTAAAAAAATATTTATACATTATGAAAATATGTTATATTAGTATATAAGATTTTAATGTATATGTTTTTAACAATAAAAAAGTTATATATAATGTTTTTTAGAAATAAAAAAGTTACGAGTAAATAATATATCATATTAACTGAATAAGTCAACATTCATGTATAAATTCTTTTAGTTTATTAGTTGATTTTAATGTATATTAATTTTTAGCAATAAAAAAAGCTGTGAATAAATAATATATCATATTAACTTAATAAGTGAATGGTGGTATATGAATTCTTTTAATTTATTAGTTGAAGCATAAATTATTCTAATATTTTTTTTATAAACGAAAATAAATTATTAAAAAAATATTTATAAATTTTGAAAATATTTTTATAATATAAATACTTATCTAAGAAAATTATTTCCACTCCTTGCAACTAAAAAAATTATAAATAGAAAATATATATGTAAAAAATCAATGTTACTAATTTATTAAATAAATACTTCATAAGACAGACACATTATGTTATAATTTCAAATTAAATATAAATGACTTAATTAAATTTTAAATCATTAAATTTTTAAAATATTTTTATTATTAAAACTAACATGATAACATTTATTATAATTATTATTATAATGACATTATTATTAATTAATATTTAACAAGTTATAACANATTTAGAATTAAAAAACATGAAATTGACTATATTATTTAATAAAAAAATGTGAAAAGACATTTTTAGGAATTATGAGTACTTTACTTGAAAATGACAATAATATTATTTTATAACAAAGTGAATTGTGAGTACTTTACTTGAAAATAACAATAATATTATTTTATGAGAAAGTGTAAAGTGACTTTTATTGTGAGTACTTTATTTTATGACTTAAAAGTACTTATACCACTACCTTGATTAACTATGGGTTTTCATCCACCATAGAAAATGTGACAAATAAGCATTCTTAACTCATGCAATGCCACATCAGCCATGTGGGATGATGTCATATACTAGAATGTAATTGGTTGATTTTTATAGTACATTTTGGTCCTTTTGAGACCCATTTTTTTACCTCAAATTCTCTCTAATGATCTCCCCCACGAACAAAATGTTTTTTCGTCCCGAAGAAACAGGGAGGTACAAAATTCTTCTTGGTCTTAATAGTTATTGTGGTGAGTTGTGAAGTTTGATGGTCGGTCTTTTCTGTACATAGACTTCTACAATGGCTGGGACTATTACTGTGAGGTGATGTTGGAAATCTGTCCAACTCTGCAAAATTTTCTGGATGCCGAACATGAGTGTGGTCAAGCCTGATAAGATCGACGTCTTCTCTGAAACAGAGACTTCAACTATCCTCTCCATGTTGGGCCCCATGAACTGGTCCTTCTCCTTTGCAGTCTCGATAAGTTGTTTCACTTGTGGGCAGATGATGTCGACTTTCTCTAAGTTAGGGAGAGCTTGTTGCACCCACTGATGTGCTTCCATTTCTAGTTTCTGCAGTTTGGCAGTTTCAAGTACTATATGTTCTTCTATTGTCTTTCTAAGTGCTTCCTCAGTGGTTTTTTTGCTTTCTAATGCCTAAATCCCTTTTCAAGTCTGTCGAGTCTACTGATAGACTTTCCTGTAATAAGTAGGCCAGTCTCTTAGGATTTCTTCATTTATGACAGATTCTTCCATATGATCTTGCAGCAATTTATAGGCTTCAGAAAAGGCAGTGTGCTGTGCCAGTAGGAGTCGGGTCGTTTCTTCTTTTTTCTCCTCCTTTGTTTCCTGAATGTGAGCTTGGAGGGCTGACACCATGCTCTCAAATAACCGATACACCCTTTCAAGCGGTCTGTCTGTGTCGACCTTTATGGGTCCCGGCATCACGGAATGGACCAAATTCCTGCATTTGTCGAGAAACTCGACCTATTCTGCATTTTTGTCATTGATTTCTTTATTTCTTTGCTCACTCCTCGTCTTTGCTTCACTTGCTAAGGTTTTGAGGAGTTGTCCTAACTCTGTGTCGGTCAAGGAGCTTGCATCCTTCAATCTGATTTGGACCTTTGAAGGCTGTCCATGATGCTCCTTCTTCTATTTCTCCTTCCTCTTCTTATGCTTTTCTTTATTTGCTTCCTGTGTACCTGCAACAGTCAAGGCGAGGTCTTTGGTTTGTGGGATAGAGGCCGATGGTTTCTCTAGTTGGGGAGGTGGGATGACTATCACCTCGGGTTGTTTAGATGCAGCTAGTTGTGGTGGGCCTTTCTCTGAGTCAGGGAGTGGGAGTGGTGGTGGAGATGGTGGTGGTGGTGATGGAGTTAGCGAATGTTCGGGGGTGATTAGTTTAGGGGAAGTATGGGTGAGTGGTGGATTGTCGAGGCGGGGAGGTGAATCTAAGTCGAATAACATTTGGTGGATTTCTCGGGCTATGTCCTCTTCATTTTCTTCTCCTTCATTCGGTGCAGTTACTGGTAGGTCGGCTTGGGGTATGGGTACAGTCGTTGTGATAGTGGAGGACCAATGTGTAACCACTTCAGCTTCCTTGTCTAGATTTCTCTCGAAATTCGACGTAATGGTTGCAAAGGTTCTGGACTGTGCATCCTGTCCTGGTTAGTATCCTCCGGTCATGAAGAGAGGTTCTTTCGTAGAGATCTTCTGAGCAGATGTAAACAACTCAAGCAGTTTCTCAATAAAAGCCTGCAAATCCCTATCTTTGTTGAATTTTGCTTTCACCTCCTCCGACATCACACTTTTGCATAAGTCGAGGGGGTTGACTGACTGCAGTGCCGGTACTTGTTCCTCGGTTATTTTTATCGGTGATGATAATGGTCGATGGGAGTGGTCGTTCAATCATTTATACGTTGTTCTGTATGCCCATAAGACTACAGGTATTTTCTCATCCCAATCGTCCTTATCAGCATCTCACAGATCACATAAGGTTACCAATAATACACACTAAAACATATATATATAAAACAGAGACAAGAGATAAGAACAAATAGGTGAATTAACAGATTATATTATACGAATGATTCCATACAACACAAAGAACTGAACTGAGTTCTCATCTGGGTCAACAGCCTTATATATATGATTACAGAATGGTTACAAAATAACTACCTATCGGTTCGGTGAACCGACACGACCTTAGGTGGCCGACCTAATCTCTAGTTTAGTCGGCCGACCGACTTAGTCAGTTGATCGACTAAGTCGGCCCATCGGCTTAGTCTGCTGATCGACTAAGTCGGCTATCGTTCAAGTTGACTTATTGACTTGCTCCTTCTATAGAGGGCAACAATGAAGTTTGGGATCTTATCACATGATGATGATGACAATTAGGTATAACACATATAGTATCTGGCATGTTGAACGTGCACAAGAAGAACCCTATACACCTCTATCTGATGCTATTACCTTTTCGTTGTCCCATAACATGGATGAATGGGAAATTTTCTCTCAAATGGGACCAGGAAACAACATCCAAATTGATGACCTTGAAATGCTTGGACATCGTGATTTTGACAAAAATCACAATTAAACACATAACAATATAACCACCGACTTGCATCAGACAACAACATCATTCATTGACCTCAATCGCTTGTCCACCCAACTACATGAAGACAACCTATCGTTGTTCAATTCACCTGATTCCTTGTCTCCCACACAACACATAGCCTTTGATGTTGTCATTTCTCATTTTAAAAATACTACATCAGCTCCATCACTCAAATTGGTGATTCAAGGTACTGTAGACACCGAGAAGTCTTACCTGATATCTTACTTAAAATCTGCACTACAAACTGCATCTGAACAAAGTACCTCTGCACTTCTTCTCCTTGCTCCAACTGGTGTTGCTGCTTTTAATATACATGCATATACAGTACATTCTTCTCTTCGAATACCCATTGTTGAAATGACACCCCTTGAAGTCCAATCCCTTTCAAAACTTCAAGAATAACTCTGCCATATTCGCTATATTCTCATAGATGAAATGAGATTTATTGGACCAAAAATGTTGACTCAAATTTATGCATGCTTACATCAAGATTTCCCCTCAAATTGTACAATTCCATTTGGTGGTTGTTCCATAATCCTTGTTGGTGACTTTGGAAAAATTCATCCTGTAAATGACATCCCCATGTATGTAGGCTCATCCATTGGAACAACTCTTTGGCGTACAATTGATACTTTTATCATGCTAGAAACAATTTTTCGACAACAAGGAAATAGCCCTTCTCAAATTGCCTTTTGAAAACTCTTTCTAAACCTACGAAATGGAACACCAACTATTGAAGATTGGGCACTCCTAATGACAAGAACAAGCTCATGACTTTTAGATGTGGAAAACTACTCTTTTCAACAATCTATCCACTTATATCCCAGCAATACCTCTGTTGCACTGCACAATAAACACATGTTGAAACAAATTAATATGCCAATTGCACATTTCTTTGTAGAACAAAGGAACAAACATGTCCAGGGATCCATTGACGATGACCAGTTGCAATTAAAGGTCCTTCTTGCTATTTGTAAACAAGTCATGTTAACTACTAATTTATGAGTTCAAGCAAGTTTTGTTAACGGCTCACTTGGAAAAGTCATTGACAATGTCTACAACTCCAAAGAACAACCTCCTAGCTTACAATATTTTGTTGTTGTCGAATTCCTCTACTACAAAGGACCCTTATGGGATGTTTTGAATCCCATCATGAAAAAATATTAGAGATCCATGTCCTTAAAAACTGTCAATATGTCCATATAGAAATGTGAAATAAATATATAGCAAGAACAAGAAATAATATTTTAATAAACATGATTAGAAGCAAAACCTAAATGCAAAAAATGAATAACAAAAAACTTAAATACTTTACCGTACTGTTCTGAATCTGCAAAAAACACAGTTAGAAAAACAGTAAAGGAAAGAGGAACTTTTACTTACAACCATTTGAAAAACTGTGCCCAGAAAATCTCAGTCTTCTGTTCTGGCCACATAGGTGGATTCATAATGGCTGTTCCAACTCTAAAAATAGGTTATAATAAAAAATCCGGTAATAAATGACCAAGTTACAACCATTTTTTATAACTGTTGTTTTTATTACCGAAAAGAAGCCCAAAAATGCCCAGTTTTCTGTTCTGGCCACATGGGTGGATCCAGAATGACGTTTCCAATTCCAAAAACATGTTATAATAAAAATTCCAATAAAAAATGACCAACTTACGGCGTTTTTTTATAAATCTCGTTTTTTTAATAAAAATAAAGATCTCCTTGAGGATAGCCTCAACATCATGTAGATCTATAGAAAAAACATCAAGAAACCCTTGAAAAAATATTGCAAAAATCTTACACAACAAGTTAGGGTTAGGGTAAAAAAAATGCAGAAATATGCCTAGATCTGAAGAGAAGCCTAATGGCTACCAGATATATAGAAAATCTACAACAAAATGACAATGCCCAAATGATAATCGTTATTGATTGAAAGCTATAGAAGGTACTAGATCATAGAAACTCGCTCTGATACCATGTTATAATAGCAGAGTTAAGCTAAACTAGTTAACTTATCTAAGCAACCAAGAACATATCATAAAAGATAAGAACAAGAAAAGAAAAGAACAAGAGAACACCGATATATGTGGTTCACCCTAATGGGTTACATCCATGGGAGGTAGTCTTTTATTATCTCCAGAATGTCTTCTCCAATCTTATAAGAGAGCAAAGCACAATACCCCTAAGAATATAGATGATGTACAACAGTGTCATAATAGTACCACTACTACATCAAGAATACATTATATGTAGAGACTCACTTGACCCTATTATATGCTAAGAGATGAGGAGGAATTACTCTCACATATTGCATGTGGAATAATATAATTCTCCAAAATAACATCTCTTAATACAATACCATGGACAAACATTGTACATAAGTAAATACACCACCATATAACTATGGGTCAAATGTATTACTCTTTTACATAAGATTGTAGACAACTTCCGACATAATACAAAGACATTATTACCTTCCAAGGAATATAATATATTCCAACAAATACAGTGTCAAACAAAAATCTTGCAGTAGTCACAACAGTACAATCTCTTACTAGTGTTGCTTCAACCCATCTAGTCAAGTAGTATGTCGCAATGGTTACATAACATGTGCCATTTCCTTCATCCTGGTGGATTGATCGGACCCACAAATTCAACTGCCCATTTATCAAATGCCTGCAAGTTCACCTGTGGTACGAGTGACATTTCATCTCGCCACGATGATTTTCCAGTTCTTTGGCAGATATCATCCCGACACAATCATCCCTGTAAAATCTTATGCATCATCTCCTTTCCTGCATAATGGCCCCCTCTAACACCAACATGTGCTTGATTCAATACCATTGGTCGCTCATGTTCCAAGACACAATGATGAAGGATTTCATCTAGTCCAATTTTATATAATTGCCCTGCAATTAGATGGAAATTTATATCTCTTACAAGTAATTACTTCTTCTATGTTGCATTGAATTCTTATATCACATATCATGTAGCCAAGAAATGTACAATATTTATGTAATGATCATCAACCATTTTAACTGAAAACAACTGTGCATTAGGAATACTATCATTGAGACTCACGGGCTCTTCTCCACTTTCTAACCTCAACATATTGTCTAGTCCTAAATTCAGTTGACCTGGCTTGACTATAATTTCAAAGTTAAATTTTTGGAATAGGAGAATCAATTCACAAATATCCCTGCCCACATTGGATTATTGACCAAATACTTCAATGCAGAATGGTGTGTATAAATCTTGTAGTGTCCTCCCAGCAAATAATGTCGAAAATTTTGAAGAGCATATACCATAGTGAGTCCTTCTCTTTTTTTCGTGGTATAGTTCTTCTCTGTCGTCGATAATTTTCTACTAGAAAATGCAATGGGATGATCAATAGAACCTTCACATGGATGTGCACATACAACACCCAACGCAACAGACGATGCAGCGACATGTACATGAAACTCTTTCTTTTAGTCTGGAAAGACTAATATGGGTGTTGTAACCATCTTGTTTTTTAGAAAATCTAGACTCTCTTGACATTGCTCACTCCGCTGAAACTTCACATCTTTCTTCAACAATTTCTCCATAGGGGTAGTCACCTCTGCATATCCTCTAATTAATTTTCGATAGTACCCCGTATGTCCCAAAGTAGTTCTCAAATTTTTTACCATCAAGGGTGGTGGTAGGTTGACAATAATCTCAATTTTAGCAGGGTCCACCAATATTCAATCTCGACAAACCACGTGACCCAGCAAAATTCCAAAGGGGGCACAAAAAATGCATTTCTTTAAGTTAAGGGAAATATGGAACTGTCTACACCATTCAAGGATCATTCTAAGACTCTCAATGTGATATTTTATTAACCCATAGTCCATCCAGTCATCAAAGTAGACTTCAAGAAATTTATGATGAAATCTTTAATAACATCAACGTCTCTTCTAGAAAAAATAGTAGGGGCATTCTTGAGACGACAAGGCATTACCGTATACTGGAAACATCCCCACTCTATCGCAACTATCATCTTTACCAATCTTACTTTTCAATTATGATTTGATGGTAACCAGAGAATCCATCAGTAAATGAATATACTTCTTATCCTCTAATACTCTCCAACACTTCATCTGTAAATGGGGTCGAAAATGGATCATGTAGGCATACGTCACTCAGCTTCCTCAGGTCGACGCTAATATGAACTTCACCAGTTTTCTTGTCTTCTGCTACCATAGGACAAATCCATTCAGATTCCTCGACAGGTTCTATAATACCTACGTCGAGCATTCTGTCTAACTCTATCTTGACTTTTTCTTTATATCTCAAATTGAGTCGATATGGTCGTTGTTTAATATGTTTTGCGTTGGGCTTCAAAGGAATCTTCATTTCTCTGAGATCACTAACAATTCCTTTCATTTCTGAAAATTTAGTAGGAAACAAATCCTAAAATTCATGTTGTAAGTCTATGATCTTCCCTACAGTCTCATCGTCCCAATAGTCTATGATATTATCAAACTTCGGGTTCCCTGGAGAACCAATTTTTACTTTCTTTATTTTCAAAGGATTCAGAAACCTGTCACTTGAGACACCTGATCCTTCCATAGCACAAGTACCTTCAAACTTAGGAATTTTTATGTCTCATGGATCATCATTATCAAGTTCACTTTTTATATTGTAGCATTCCATCTGATGCTGGACTATCGCATTTCTCTCATGGAAACTTGTCATCGACACAAGAATATCTTCAAAGATAGTAGTCTTGATTACTTGCAAAGCAACATTAATTGACTGATTATCATCAACAAATTCAAACGTATGTGTAAAGTTGATTGCTATCTCTTCCCATTCAAGTGTTCCTCACCATAGCTCAACCGGCGTATACCAGTTTCTCGGTATCATATACAAGGTGTGAATGAACTCATGGACCCATTCATGTCGCGGACCTGCCTCCCATGTCGCACGACAATGCTCAATATGCTTGACGGGATTAGTCATTCCTGTATATTTCTAACCAGTATAGAACTTATTTTCTTTGTATCGTACTTGCAACAATCTTCGAAATTGAGGCCATTCTGAAATAGACTGCTTATGCGTAACCCTCCATCTTTAGGGTGTAGCCTTCAATGCAAAATCCAGAGCTAACAAGTGTTGAGGTTTAATCACTTTCTCTTCAAACTCTATAAGAAAATATTCAAAGTTAGGTAAACCTTCATAGGTAGGTAGATCGCATACCTTGATACCTACTCGTCGCACAGATTTTGTGATTCTTCCACATTTCCACATTGACACTTCATGTAATCGATTCTGCTAGTTCTCCAAAGCTTATATTGTATCTGATGAACATGAACTAATGCTTTGTGAGCTGAGTTTTCCATCAGATTTTGGATTAACATAATCATCCATCGTAGAAGTAATATTGTAGATATGATCCATATATCCATCTTGTCCTTCACTATTTACTTGCTCGACATATCTTAGGCCTTCCAAAGGCTCAATCGGTGCGACAACCCATAATTTTGCATCTTTAAATGTTAATATCCTCTTCTTGAAATTGATAATAGTTTGATTGTCAATGGCCCAGGCAATCTCCAGAAGCGCGGGGTACGGATTCGTATCATGGACAATATTTATCACCTCTAAGTATGCATAAGTAATGAGTCATTCTATCTCGACAAGAACCTATGTTAGTTGACCAATAGGTAGAACCTTCGACTGGTTGACTAATATCAGTTGAACAGGAGACCATACTGGTCTCAGATTTCCCATACTTTCCCATGTTTTTCTAGTGAGAATGCTAACATCTGATCCCAAGTCCAGGATTATATAATATAATAATCACCTATATGGGCATTCATCCTTATCTCACGATCAGTTTTCGATCTTTTCCCAATGTCGTTAACTATCCTTTCTGGTCGCATGTCTAATTGAGGTTCTTCGACTAAAGCTACTAGTTCTACTACAACATATTTATCTTCTATCAATTCTAAACAACCTTTAAAGAATTACTTCAATTTAATGACCTTTTCTATTAGTTTCTTTCGAAATAATTGTTTGAATCTTTCAGTCATTTCCAGTATTGGTCCTTCATTTGGTACAACAACAGAAGTCGACGCTTGATTTCAGTAAACAAACTCATGTTGTGCATCTAAGAATGCTTCCTTTTATTTCTGGACATCAAGTGGTGCTTTCTTTGGTTTCGTTGTTCGCACCCTCGTTTAGCCATATGGAGCTTTTTGATCAACTCCAGTCGCAACACCTCCTCTTATTATCACAACAATATTTGGTTCCTGTGGTTCAACAAAAATCTTATGGATGTTTAAATTAGCATTTTGAGGTGGGGTTTGTTTCCCCATATTTCTAGCCTACCACTTAGCAATCAGTTGTGGCCATTCTTTAACAATATGGTCCATTTCTTTACACTACAAATAGGTCGACGTAGGATTCATGCAATCTATGGAAAAATGTCTAGGCTGTCCACAATTATAACACATAACTTGGCCTATTCTATGACTAAATCCTCCTCCTTGTCCTCGACCTCTAAAATACCACAGCCCCTTGGTTGAGGGTATTGTATCTGAGCTCGTTTAGCTTGCATATGTTCATCATTTTTCATGAGATAAGTGTCAACTATTTTCTCCTGCAACAACTGATATTCCTTGCAGTCTTTCTCATCATGACCCACCGATCGACAGAACTTACAATGTAGGTTGGTATGTGCACTTACTATTTTCTATAAATATAAGCATTCCTCTGACTGATGTCCTCTAGAATGACAAACTCTACAATAAGACATTCCTTGAGAATTTATTGGATTTGGTACACCTGGTTCAACATAATTCATGTATGCTAAACATAAGTATTTATGTTGGCCTTCAGTTCTACATCAGGTACACTAGAGTTCCTCTTGTATTTCTTTCCCTTTCTTGATATCCTAAAGCTACAATGTAAGGTGGGAAAGATGTGACTGTATCTGCATCATTCCTGCACCAGTTTCTCTGACTGGTGAAGCTTCCAACTTCATAACGAGCTCAAGAGCCTCACTCTATGATAGAATCTTTTGTTGCATCAAAGGAACACAGATATGCAGTAGCATCTCCACAATAAATCATTCTTTATGTTGGACATCTGACATCTGAAAACTCACTTTAGCCATCATAGTTTTAAATCTTTGGTCGAAGTCCCAAATAGAATCCATATGAAACTGCTTAATCTCTTTTATTTTTGTCATGCACTGCGACTCAGATTTAGGCTTCTTAAATTCTTCTACAATCCTATCTGGATTTGATCTAATTTCTTCTGAGAGATTCCTATTGGAACCACAAAGAATTTCATATACCAATCAGGTGCACAACCTCTAAAGGTTGTGATCATCTGGTCTTTCTTTATAGCCTCATCTTGGACCTGTCGTGATTCGAAAACAAGATCTTTGCTACTCTATGACGTTAACATAAATTGCATAAAGAGCATGAACGAAGCTCACAAATCCATAAGAATAGAACCAAACAGCATAGACAACACGCACATAAAGACAACAAGTTGATAACGGAGTTCGTCCAGGATGGACTACGTCTCCAGGCCTGCTTCTCAATAGGAGGGCCGATCTATAATCTCAACATAAGGCAAAATACATGGCAATGATACAATGATACCTTGGCGACAATGTTCAGGAAGAGAACCGCTGCCCAAAACACAACAAGACTGCTTCCAACAATTTCGAAGCCCGAAGATGGTGTAAAACGAGTATAAACACTCGTACCTTCCTCCTGCAGAGCTACATAGTCTCCCTTCTCTCCTTAGCTACAAAGTCTCCACTCCAAAGCATGAGTGGGAAATGGCAAATGAATGGGTTTATATAGGTTGGCTTGCCCTTCTTCACATGGCTCTCATGGATTCCTTTGGTTGCAACTAATTTGCCTATCTTGGCCTTGCTTACAACTTCCCTAAGTTGGTTTTCATGTGGTTGGTCTTTTAAGAACATAAACCAAAAATATGGTTCATGCCCACATGCCCATGGGTTTTCACATTTAGTTACTTCCCCATAATGACATTTACAAAATCCAAC
>LPNX010081067.1:148355-209678 GCA_001517045.1 Pseudotsuga menziesii
TTCTACATCATCATGCCATTTAGCATGCCATGTCATCATGCCATGTCAGCATAATGCACTTTTTGACTACCACGTGGCAGCTTGAGGGAGTGCCACGTGGCACTTCAGCCAAAATTTTCCCTGTTGGGGCCAAACTTCAAAACGCAATATCTTTTGCATCCAGAGTCTGTTTGACAGATCGTTTACATCGTTGGAATTGGCTTGACGAGCTCTTCGACATGGTACTATTTTGCTGAGATTGGAGGACTTCAAAAAATTTTCCTTCTTGGATCCTCCTAGATCATGTCGCATGGTCCATACAACTTCACATAGGAACCAATGTTGCTCGGGGTCCTCTAACCCATTCCCATTAAAGATTGGTAACTTTATATCATTTCTAGCTATTCCATTTACTCTTGGTATTGTTGAATTAAAGGTTTTAGTAGTGGTAGTTCCTTGACTGTTATTTCCACTACTAATGTTATTATGATTAACAAAACCGCTAGGTGATGTGTTTTTCGATCTTAGTTTAGGTTCTGGAGATGTAAATGGAGTTGAGAGTATGCTGTGATCTTGATCTGGATCCGGTGCCTCTTCTTCTTCTTCTTCAAATATAAGTTGGTATTCCTCTTCTTCGTCACAAGATCCTTCATCGAGATGTGGTTCCAATTCGTAGTCCTCTCTTTTGGTTATGCTGCAAATTCCTCTTCTTGTTGCATTCCTTCTTCTCTTTCCCGATCGGAATCTTCTTCCACTCCTTAGGCATCCACCTTCTTGATCACTCTCTCTATCAATAGGAAAAACCTTAGCTTATTCTGGTCCATTTTGCTCACAATATTTCTTGTGACATTATCTCGGGTCTCTGCGCACAAATATTTATTCATCGGACTCCATTCTCAGGATCCCATTTTCACAAACCAGCATCTTTATCCTTGGTTTTAAAGATTTCAAATAACAACCTCTAGGTTCTTGGAAGAACTCTCTTTTCGTTTCACTATATGACCTTATCGTGTTGACTGCAATTTATGTGATATATCCCTCCAAAATACTATTAACCCATCAGTCGACAACCCTAGATATAGGGTTACTAATTCTTTTCAACCGTTGGATGAACTAAGGGATCCACTACGTAGGTTCTCCACCTTGAAATTTTTTCTTCTATGATACTAGCTTTGACAGCCCGGATCATGCAATACAATGGGAAATTTACTAAAGAAGATCTCATGACTGTTTGTGTAAAGTTATTGTTCCAACCATTATGTCAGGCTCAGTCGCGATCCTTTACTTTCCTCCTGTGAAAACTCTAGTTCTTTATAATCAACCTAATCTTGAATTTTTTGTTTCATCAGGTGCCGAAATATATCCCCGTCAAGATGATTTAGGTCTCGACAACAGAACCATTTGTTGACATCTTTTCTATCGACCCAAGTTCAGACTTCCTTGTTTGTCAACAAAGCCCAAGATATCGGCCTGACTGAGTAGAACTTTGTTGGCAACACATGTGATGCAAATGAGGTCTCACCCAATATATCTATTAGGAACTATTAGAACTAGGTTTTTGCATTTAGGGAGGGGTGTTTCCTTATTACAACATTACCAGGTCACTCAACCGAAACCGGGGAATAGAATTTTGTCTTCATACATTCATTCAAGAAGATAGCCTATTGATCCGTCGACATATATAACAATATGTAGCATAAATCATCAACACACGTTAACTAATATTTCATACGATCATATCATTAGATGTGTGACATATATAGATAAGTTCATTCACAACAGATATGCTCAACACATTCAAATCATCCCATTCACAACAGATATGCATTTGACATAAACACATATATTAAAGACATACAGACACAAGGTTTAATGTGGAAACCCATACAGCTTGCAGACTATTCTTTAGATATTCTTTACAACCAGTAACTTCTTTCTCGTCTCATGCTCTTTGGTTTTGGTCTCTCTCTCTTTACATTCATCTATTTTCTATATTCTATCTCATCCTTGGATCTCCGTTGTGTTCTGAGGTTTGTATGTCGTGGTCGTCTTAGTCTATTATCTGATCTGCGCACAACTTGGATCGACCGTTATATACTTTTACATTTCTTGATTCAATCGTCAAATGACTCTCAACTGTCAGTCGACAAGTTGTTCTACCCACCCAAAATATCTCGTTACATCTAAATATAGGGATTATCGATGCAGCTTACATTCAGTCTTTATTCTTAAAATAGATTATTAGTCTAACTATCTCTAACCCAAAACCCTGTCGAAATCCTCGCTTCGACTTACTCTTTTTCTCTTTTGTCACAGCTTCTTCCGTCATGGCCTTTTCTCACCTTGTAACCGAAATATTCATCTTCCCGAACAAAATTTTGTTTATCTTTTCCTTGGCCCAACAATTTTAGTTCTTAATAATATACTTCTTTCAAGAGGAGAAACGCTTTTTGATAGCATTTATCTTTAATAACTTAAGTTTCCTTATTAAGTACCTAACCACCATGTATAGATGATGTCTTGGTGGAAATATCATGACCTTACACGTGTTGTTGTATTACCATGGAAACTATGAGCTAAATCATGAAAGTTATTCCCTTCGCACCCCCTATTTGGGATCATGATTTTTTTTGTTTCCAGATATATAATATAGCTTGGTTTGATGTGCACACGACTCCGTAAATAAAACTAAGTATTTTTTATATGCTCAAAATACATCTAGAATACACATTGATCATGTTTAGGGATGATTTTAAGGAATCATACTTTTTTAAAAGAGTATAAATGTTGGTGAATATTACCAATTCTTAAAACGCCAACATACAATGATTGACGATATTTTTCAAAAAATGTTTTAATTTCCAAGAATTTTATATCGTTTATATAATAATTTGGCGATTTTTAGGGTGAAAAAACTTTACCCTGTCAAAATTGGGCGAAACAAGGCTTCAAAAAATGCAAAATAGCGAATTTTTTTTGGAGAAAAACATGGAAAAATAGCCCACTGGACTAAAATTCACCCCTAAAATTATCCTTGATCATGTTTCTTGTGATAAGCTTGTTAATCCCTATAAGCTAGCAATATTTTTCACTTTTCTAAATGAGTTTTTAGAATACTAAAATCGTTTAATTTTTAAAATTTAATAATTCAAAATTGATAAATTATCATAATTTTGTTATTCAGAAGATCTGATAGTTTGGTCCAGAGCTTAGCCTCTTATATTCTATTTGTTGAATTCTTAGTATTCATGAGCCTCTTATATTCTTAGAGTTAGTTTTATTCATTAGCCACACTTCTCACGACTCTAAGATTTCCAATATTAATAAATATTTTTGTTGTCACTATATTATTTCCAAGCAAACAAATGAGTGAAGGTTTGATTTCGTCATTATTTTCGTCGATTCATTTTCTGTGGGAGATAATATAAAGTATCAAATGCTAATTATTCTTGTAACTTTTAAGTTTCGTTTTATGGGGTTTTCCAGGTTTTATTTCTCAAATTCAAGTTTAGATGATGTATTAATAATCAAAATAAGATTATTTTTTATAATTTTTTTTATTTATTTTTTCCATCAAAATGGATCTTTAAGAATTATTTTATTTATTTCTTAATTTACTATTTTATTTATTACTTAATTTATAATTCATTTAGTATCTCTGGTAATTTACTATTTTATTTTTTACTTAATTGAAGACGTATCTTTGTTCCTTCCCTCTCGCCACCGTTTCTTGAAGATATATCTTTGTTAATTTATTGTCATTTAATGCTTCAGTATGCAGATTAAAATATCTTGATGAATATATTGTTAATTAAGAAGTGCTAGAAAGTGAATCTCTTAGTGCCAAAAGTTTTTATTAAAAATATTGTAGAAGTTTTGCATATCATTACAAATTTACAAGTCTCTTGGTTGTAGTTTGGATAATGGGGAGGAATTAATGTTATTATCTTCATTCAGGTTCAATTCTTATAAGTGATATGTTTGCTTTTGTTAAACCTCTTTATAATGAATGAGTGTATATATGAAAAAATCAGCCTAGTTTGAACCCTGTTCTTCTTCCTGCCTTTCTTTTTCAGGTGTTCATAACAATGTGCACAAAGTTTAGCATGCAGACTGCCTTGCCTGCAGAAAAGCACTTGAGAGACTGAAAATCATAAACAAAGGAGTAAGCTTGTACATGAAATCTCTCCCTAGAAGTAGCCCTGGTTTTACCTCCACAAGCCCACAGGGTGATGCCTCGTTCCATCCAGGAATAAATCTTCTTGATACTCCATTTCGACAGTTTGCTCATGATGGTCTTTCTAAAAGAGAGTTCATGCCACATAGATCATCAAATCCACACGAAAGTGTCTCTGATGAAATAAAGTTGCTTAATTACAACAATTATCAGCAACAACTGGCTGGCCAAAACATTGATGACATAGCCTCTAATATTTTAATTCTCAGACAGAAAAAGAATATATTTCCTTGCTTGAAGCTAACATTCATCACTTGCTTGCAAGACAAGAAGAAGTAAAAGTTGATATTATCTTAACAAGCGAAAAATTAGAAAAAAAGCTAGATGTCCTAGGAAAAATGATGGCTTGAACACAAAATGTAAATAGTAAAAAGAGCCATGTAAGCCAAACTGCATAAGAGTTTGCAGCTAAAGGCCATAAAGTCAAACATGAAAGAAGATACTCTTTTGGAATGATGAGTATCCAAGAAGATGACCAAAGACCAAAATTCCTTTTTTGTCAAGAAATAGAAGAGCTTCATGAGTTAAGAAATATGGTCTCCGAGTTCAAACAAATGCCAAATGCCTTCCCAGATAAATATTTATCAGCATTCAGAATCCCAAAAAGAGAAAATATTGGATCCTCAAATCCATACGACCAAAGTCATACTAATCCTCAGATAATAGGTCCTCCCCCTCCTTTTGATACTGAAATGTCAGATCTTCTTGACACTTCTCCTTCGTCAGTACCTCGTTCCCTTAGCTTCGGGATAAATGGGATGAATAATTTAATCTCCCAAATGCCTAATCAACCTGTGTTGAACATACAATGTCAATCCCACGCCCAAATTAGATCTTCCGTCCAGCTTCTATCAAATTGGGTCTTGTACAAAAGAACACATGACAATACAATAACTGGCCAACAACTAGCACTCCAGCTGGTTTCCAGATTTTCAGGGCTAGCCTCAGAATGGTGGTGCTGGATTCCCCAAGAATCCAGAGAAGAAATGTTGAATGCAGAAGATGTGGACCAACAAATTCTTACTGCCCTTTGTAAAGAATTCTATGGTCCCGATGAAAATGAAGATTATGAACATCTTGCATCTTTATTTATGTTAGCCAGAATCTATGACCTAAATAAGAGTGAAGAATATTTTTACTATATGCAAAAATTGTTGATTTCTTTCGGCAATGCTGATAGTCCTGCATATCTGAAA
Organism: Pseudotsuga menziesii; assembly: GCA_001517045.1. Taxonomy (NCBI): domain Eukaryota; kingdom Viridiplantae; phylum Streptophyta; class Pinopsida; order Pinales; family Pinaceae; genus Pseudotsuga; species Pseudotsuga menziesii. The sequence continues at coordinate 153,768 of LPNX010081067.1, forward strand.
CATTACTTGAGAAGCTTTCCTGGCCATGTTCTTGATGCTGTTGAAAAACACCTTAAAGATAAAAACATCCCTCTGCCAGGTCTTTCCCTTGCCCAATTGCATGGATTCATCATGGAAAGTTGGCAAGAACATTGTCTGGAGAAAGGAGTGGTTAAAGATTTTAAATGACACTCTTCAATGTTTTCCTCGGGTTTTTGTAAAGATGTTGCAAAAATGCCAGATTGGGGGTGTGGCGCCCACAACCGAGGACACTTCGGGTGTGAATCATGTAGTTGTAAGAAGAAACAACAGCCCAAATATACTAGTGCACCTAGATTTCATCCAGACAAAGGCTATAAGCATAAAAAAGGCAAAATATTTCAAAAGAAATCCTACTTTAAGAAAAGATCTGAACCTGCAGATAAAGAAAAATGTTTCATCTGCAGTAAAAAGGCTCACTGGGCTAACAAATGTCCAGATAAAAATAAAAAGCCTAGACTTGCTGCCATGTTTTCAGAAGACCTGGAACCAGCCTGGTGGGATTTAGCTTGGTGTACAGTAGGAGACTGCCCTGAAGGTGAAATCGTCTTCTTACCAGAAGAAGGAGATTCCTCTGATTCCGACCCTGCCTTAGATAAATTTTCTCCAAACTCATCTGACTCCTCTTATTTCGATTTTGATGAAGAAGCAAATTTAGGAGGTTGCTCTGGTCTTCCTGATTTCAGTTTTTATATGTTCTCTTTCAACCCGCCTAAGGTCTCCTCAAAATTTAGGATTGTTGAAATTGACAAAGAATTGTTTGAGACCCTAGTCTATCAATATATGAAAAGGAAAGCTCTAAAAGATGAAAGAAGAAAGCTTTTAACAAGAACAAAAGAAAAAGAAAAAGTTTCAGAAGAAAAAGAGAAATCTGTCCCTCAAGAAATTAGCAAGAATCCAACATTCTACCAGCCTGTTGATTTATACAAAGGCTATCCTAATCATCATGAGGATAGACAAAAGTTTAGAAAAGATAAAGAAAATCTACTAAGACTACATATCAAAGACAAGCAGTATTCCCTAAAGAAGCTGGTAAAAGAAATAAAGGAATTGAAAAGAATGCTTGAAATAACAACAAGAGAAAGAGCCCAATCCTCTGATGAAGAAATGTGTAGAGCCTATGTCGAAGCATTACAGTCACCAAAAGCTGCTGAAAGTCCAAAACATTCTCAGCACACTAGTGATTTAGGAACAGAAGACTGTCATAATGATGAACCGTCACTAGGATCTCTAGGACTATTCACTGGTCCTAAATATTTCATTAAAATAAAGTTTTGTCCATCTGAATTCAAATCTTATGAGCTTGATTGTTTGATAGATTCAGGTTGCCAAATGAATTTGGAAAAAGGAAATGCTATACCATATTTTTACTGGGAAAAAACAAATGAACATGGTGTAGCCATTGAAGGAACTCCTGTACAGCTCAAAGGACGAGTTCGAGATTTTCCAATAAGCATCAATGGAATAAAAAAAGTTCTGCATATCAATTGACTAGACGACCTAAAAGAAGATTGCATCATAGGATCACCCTTTTTGCATAAAGTCAGCCCCATTACGGTTGATGAGCCCAATATGAATTTTTCTTGTACAATAAATGGTAGAAGAGTTTCCACCCCTCTATACTATTCTACTTCTTACAAATGTAAGAATTGCATTCCCCAATCCAACCCCACTCTCAGCCTTGCAGCATTGTTCAAAATAGAAAGATGCATCACCTATGCAGAAATGCACAAAGAATCTGCCCTCTCCGAAATTTCCTCTAAACTAGAGAAAGATTGCACCTCAAAGTCACCTAATGCATTTTGGACCAGGGAAAAATACTTTGTTTCCTTACCTTTTAACCCCTAAATCAAAGCCTTAATACTTTTAACAATCTCTCTTTTAAATTTTTCTAAGTAGCAAATTAAAAAAAATGGAAGGGCATAAGAAAGTAAGGTTATTAAAATTCTATAGAACTTAATTTGGTTGAACAGTAAAAGACTTGAACCCTTCAATCAAGCGTATATCTTAGTCAATCAATACGTAGCCTTCTTGGTAGGGTTTGAAAAATAATTATTTTATTCTACATTAAAATGTAGTTTTAATTTGGTTAAAAACAAATTTTACTTTATATTAATGTTTATTATAATTATTGTATTTTACATTGTGCATTTTTTACATTTAGTAAAACAAGATAAAAATTCTAATATAAAAAAAATATATATATATATATCATATTTTAAATTAAATGTATATTAATATATATATCTTATTTTAAATTAAATGTATATTTAATGGGGTGAAAAATAATAATTTGTTTTATATTTAACTAGTACATCTACATAGTTTGTGGTTGGATCACGTAGATAGGGATCAAATGGTTAAGAGATAGTTATGGAATGGAAGACAATTTGGATTTTTTTTGTATTCCTCATATTCTTCTAGTTAAACGGGTTCAACTGTGAGTTATTTATGCCTAGCTACATGTTATCACCGACATTCTTCATGTTATTCATTTATCAACTATCAATTATTTTTTCTATTCTTTTTCTTTTTATCTCGCATTCTTATAGTTATCTGCCATGAACTGTTGCTTATCCATTCATCCATTCATTAGCTAGCTGCCAGTTATTTTTTGTATTCCTTTTTTTATAATTGTTTATTTCGAATCTTGAACAATTGCCATTAAAGCAATCTCGATAGTACACTTGTCTCATCCTCGTCCATAGATGAAAAAACATACATCGTAGTCCACTCCAAATCTCAAATAAAAACGTCTATCAACATAATAAAACCAGATCCACTAAATTTTCTGTCTTCATGTCGAAGCTATGGACAAGTTCAAGAGTACCAGAGATATTGAGCATCCATGTGTTATATATCTACATCTTAGTTGTTCCATCTATCCAAGATCCTATGTACTTCTCCTCTTACAATGGTCAATAAGATAGAAAAGGCCTCTTTCTTGCCCAGGAACATTTTGCATGTACCAAATATCTTGGGAGCTCAATATCGAAATGGAAACATGGTCTTTAGAGCCTTATTGAAATAATAATAAACAATAAAACTTTAAATTTAATAATTAAACCATAAAATAGTTGAATAGCTTTTCAATATACTAATTTTTTATACTAGATGTTAATAGCAAATTGATTAGCATTGCTACCAACAAATAAAATTCCTAGCAATTCCAAATCACCAACAAATCAGGTGCAATGTCGAGGACATTGCCACCTCTTAGCTCTTGTTGGTTTTTTTTTTAGTTGATTCAAAATTGTGGACATAGTTTTGTAAATGTAAGTTTGAAAAGAAAAAAAGATTATCATATGAACGCATAAACCTGTAAATTATATTTCAATTTGCAGATGATTAGTTGACAAATCTATCGGTTTGAAGTACGCCACCTAAGATGCATCCCAAGATAGGGTTTAAGCCTCGCACTGAGAGGCCAATAAAATTAAATTAGAAGAAAATAGGGCTAAAACCCTATTTTAAAGCCCTTAATCAATATTAGCTCGATAAAGTTTTATGTGCATTTTAAAAACCTCAAAAGCTCGATCCAGCTTATGAAAAACTCGACCGAGCATTTCAAAAGCTCGATCAAGCTAATAAAAACTTACCTGTCGATTTCGCATCAATTCCTTCCTTATGACTAAAATGTGAAATACCTCCCGACCTTTTTCATTTAATGAATTGAATTGTAAAACAATTATATAAAACAGACAAATATAAATTCGATTTTATCAATTGTAACACCATTTTAAGCCTTTTGAGTGTCCCATGTTGTACATCTAAAGATTTAAAAGGAAATTGAACATTTTCACTTCTTATTCACCAATCAACATGGAAAACAAGAAACATGGAAGCAGTAAACAAGATCATGATCATATTATTTAGGAAGATATACAAAAAAAGACCAAATAAAGGATGATATAACAAGCAGCATTGAGAGAGCAACAAGAAGAGGATGCAGGTCAACATTCGTGGATCTAGCTCCAATTGAGAGTGATATTGGTACTTTTCTTACTTCATTCTACAAATGCTAATTATTTTAAACAAATTTCTTAATTCATACATGTCGCTCCATTCTTTCAATTATCATGTTGAAATTAGTTACAAAATTACATTCTTGATTAATTAGTTGTCATTGGATTTTACAGATATATAGATATATATTGGTCACAATTAATTTTTGTAGACTAAATAGTGTAGTGAAATGTTCTTGTATGCATTGGGCGTTATTGGAGAATATTATTGCATGCTAATGTAACGAGTATCAATCTATATAGCAAAAGATTATGTTCTCAAAATATCCATGTATTGTTAAACTTTATTCCTCCAAAGTTGGTTTTGATAGGACTTCAAAGATCATAGTGGAATTGATAGTCAAATATCCATAGTAATGAGCACTCTAGAACAACTTAAATTCAAATATGTATGTGAAAAAAACAATAAGTTATAATTATCTTGCAAATTTAATATACTAAATAGTGTAGTGAAATGTTCATGCATACATTGGGTGTTATCAAAGAATATTATCACATGCTAGTGTAACTAGTATCAATCTATATAGCAAAACTTTATGTGTTCTCAAAATTTCCATGTATTGTTACACTTTATTCCTCAAGGTTGGTTTTGATAAGACTTTAAATATCATAGTGGAATTTATAGTCAAATATTCATAGCAATGAGCACTTCAGAACAACTTAAATTCAAATATGTAGGTGAAAATATAATAAGTTAGAATTACCTTGCAAATGTTTATTTTGTCCATGATTCATCCTTAAAGTGGAGGTAATGCTCATGCAATTCCATACATAAAATGATATTTGGTGAGACATGTATTGTGAATTACTTCCTCGGGATGGATGTTGGAAAAATGTGAGAATACATTTAACTTTTAGATATACAAAATTAATATATAAATTTAAAATTAAATGATTGTAAAACTTAGCACATAGGTTTGTGGGCCTGTTTGTAAACCTTGAAAATATCCTCACTTTTCATTTAATAGAACCATTGCAAAGTTCACTTAAATGTTAAGATGTTTAATACTCAATGTACACTAGATACTGTAAAATTGTTAAATTTATAATAAAGCCATGTTCAGTAAATGTGATAATTTCATTTTTACTTAAAACCTTAATCTTAATCTCTATTTAATTTAATAAAGAATAAATAAAATTGTTGGTTTTTATATATATTAGATTAACGAATAAAAAAATTATATAGTTTTTATATATTATATATATTTTGAGTGATTTTTGTCATTTGATTTTATAAGTTTTAATAAATCTATGTCTAAGTTAATATTTGGAGTGATATATCTTCCAATTATTAAATTTGTTATATTTATATCAATCAAATTTGATGTTTTTTAATCAAAATTAAAAAGTATAGTTACCATAATCAAAAAGTTTATCTAATGATTTCTAAATTTTAAAATGTAGAAAGTAGACATTTATCATGTATGTTCATTAATTATTAAATTAAAAGTCCCTTCATGTTATTATTAAAGCACAATCTTAAATTGAGAGTGTACATGTATTAAATAAAGCAATTGACATTGAATTATGTTATATGATAGTTAAACAACAGCCACGTGGTAGCAATCTACCCGACATTGTCACATGCTTTTACGATATGGAAAAATGCAATGCGATGGGAAGACTAAGAAGGCACATTGCAAGAGCATTCATGTGCATTAAACTATGAAAGCAAGGGAAAGAAAATTCTACCATTGGGCATTGGAAACATGCATCAATTGTGGCAATACAATGTTATTTTAAAAAAACATAATGTGTAAGTCATACACCATCAACTCACACCAATTAAAATGTAACAAATTTGCATTATTTGAAAAATCATATAAATAGTTTTTTTGAACTATACACAAACCACCCAAAACTATAGGCTTAGAAAAAATTTATAGACTCTATAAACAAATTAATAGTGAGTGAACGATCTATATATATCCTCCAATGACATAATAATATGCTTTTAAATAAAAGTGATTTTAAGACTTATAATGTAAATTATGTGATAAAGTGCCTTCACCTTATTTTCATTTGATTTGTGATGGCACTATTTTTATTTTACGACTCTTTTTATTTTTTCAGCTATTTATGGACTAATAAAATTCTAAATAGCAGCTGTAAAACTTCTATAATGTAGGTGTTTTGGGTTTTGAGAAAGATGAACAAAAATGAAGTTATTTAAATTGTAGAAAAAATAAAATTTAGAAAACAAATTCATATGATTCCGACCAGAAACCAAAAAAAAAAAAAAAAANTTTAAAAGTCCAACTAAATTCATTCCAACGTAACCAACATATAGATAGAATTGTTGTGTTATAGATTGAAGCGAAAACAATTTGACAAATGCACTCTTTTCCATTTGTTTAGAAGTCCTCCCAAATTCATTCAAACGTAACCAGCATATAGATTGCATGGATATAAATTAGCAATTTGAATTGGAAGAAGATTACACCCATAAAGAGATGAAATTGAGAAGGTCTTTCGAAGGAGATCGACGGATTTATAAAAAATCATGCCACCTACCATGAGTTTTTGAAGATAAATTTTAACAGCAAATCACAGATTATTGAAAAGAAATCAGACGCAAAGGATATTACCATATCAAATAACCAACAAGATAGTATAGATATCTAGGAGCATCACCATTCACCTTATTGAAGGAATCAAGGCTACGAAATTGCATCAACATGTCAACATAATGTAACTAAACTAGGAAATTTCTTTGATCTTTTACCATTAGAAATTATTATTTTCATGTTTGAAGTACCGTTCTTTCTTCTTTTTAATTAATTTTCATTTGCACATTTCTTATTGTTATATTTTAATGTGCACGGTTTGACGGTGAAAGCTATGAGGATGCTATGAAATCTTGAGGAAGCCAATTCAATAAAATTATGGAAGTGAAAAACATTTGATCGATTGACCAATTCAATCCAATCATCATTTGCGTTAGTGCGTTGGTAGAAAAAATGTTGGAAGTGCCCCGAGATCGTTGGATCTGATCACTAGTGGCATTTCATTCAATACCTATGTTCAAGTTAGCCTATCATCAAGAATCTTTTCGGCTATATAAGCACAAAATAATCGACTGCTCAGGGAGGCTCTCCATGGGGCTTGAGAATATTTCCTTCTGAGCTCTGTAATTTCTTGGTTTCAGTTGTCTATGAAAGTAGAGAGAGGGAGACACTGCTAGAGGTGGTTTATGGACATGCAAAGGAATATATAAATTTATTTAAAGAGATTTGTAACTAGATATTTTTGTCATTGTTGTTTCAAGATTCTTTCAACTGTTTCAATAAGATTTTACTTTGCTTCGTCTACAAGACATCTTGGACCACTACAAACCCTTCTTAGAAGCTATTTCATACGGAAATTTCCAAGGCACCTTCTTCCAAAACATTTTCGAATGTGAGCCAAACAAGAGAGAAAAGGCATGCATTTCTGCCAAGTGTTACAAATACAAGATCAAAACCAAATAAAAATCACAGCTTCTATCTTTCTCAAGCATATTTCTCAACATAATCTGAAAGTGGTTGGGTGCAAAAATCAGAATATGCTCCAATATTGATAATGCATATATCTAATACATGATAGCATGATCAATACAGTTCAAAACCAAGTAAGACTTCAGAAAAATGTAGGAAAAGCAGCATATAGATTGTTGGAATATAGAACTATAATTTATCCTCTTGAAATGTTGGAGGCTGGTAAAAATTGAATTCATCATATCGTCTGAAAGACTCAGATACACGAGTTGAGATACTAATATGATTCACCAAGCTCGATGGTCCTCCTGGTTAGGGAGCAAAATGACAAGCAGTATTTGCATCTCTTAAATCAAGAAATAAATCATGCAGACATGTCATAAAAACAAATAGAAGAGACCTTTAGCAAGTCTCCTATTTCTGTGTTGTGATTGATTGTAACTCCAACGTCGATTATCAGTTTTACTATCATTTTTTGCTACACTTTTGTTGCAAACGCTTTGCCTCCAAATATGCATACATGAGGGACAAACTTTGCTCTCCTCTCCTTTGGAGTCATTTCCTTTAGGCTTCATCTTCTTGTATCGATATATAATTCCCAAAATATGTAAGAGTTGCCGCTTGTACTCATGGTTACGTTTAACCTGCAGAAAGAATAATATATTTCATGCCAATAAATGTCCCATGATTGTCTCATAACTTCTCTCTATTACTCTACCATTCTCCGTAATTAAATAAAAACATTTGCCTAGATAATCTACCTGTACATCAAACATATCCTATTTTTTCTCTAATATATGAGACAAGATTCATTTTCTTGGCTCTTTTTGTTGCCAGCCATTCTTCTTGTAGGTCTACATTATCGCACAAATTTGAACTGTCAACCTCTAAGCTGAAATCCAGGAGAGAGTTTTTATTTGTTAAGACACACGCGGGAGGTATACTTATGCAATCACAAAAACTTATTGCATAAGTGGATCTGACATTTCGAAGCTCTGCTAATTATTCAGTCTTAAGAACCCAATCTTCTATTCCAAGCCACTTAGTGCAAAATCGAATCCATCGTTTGGGAGTTACTCCATTGGCCTTATTTTCAAACTTATCACGCCACATCTAACATCGAAACGGTTTCAAAATAAGCTACATATAGCTGAAATTTCTTGTATACAGCCAAATATTTCTGCTACTCGAAAAATGTGACATCATTAAATTTACTAAAACTCCCTCTACAACTTAGGACTAATTATATGGCGGTGCAAGCCTCCTTTCTGAATAGATTTTTTAAACTCTGAAGTACTAGATCATCATAAAATCAGTTCCTCCCATCCCTATTGTAATTTGAAAAACACAATATATGAGCAAGAAGGGAAAGATATATTACCTCATAAAAATTATTGAAGACCTCTTGCTTCACAATTTCATTGTGGATTTCAGCAACTCCATTAACGGAATGGCCAGCAATAACACATAGGTTAGCCATGCGTACCAATTTATCTGGTTTAACAATCACATCCATAGGACTGATTTTAGATCCCTTTTCATTTTCTAAATTGAGCTGAGCTTTGGGTTCACGCTCTACTGCCTTAGATTTGCCTTTTACAGCTTCTTTACAAGCTTTGGATTCTTTAGCGGCTTCTTTAGCAGCTTCTTCCTCTTTCCACATATTAGAAAATACTAGCATGAAAGGATTTGCTTGAATATGTTCAATTGTTGAGAGGCATGAGAGATTAGCCTCGCGCAGATAAGACAATATTGGTCATGAAATCTGTAATTATGCCCATCATGATATATTTCAAATTAGATAAACGAATATAGTACACGAATTGCACAAGAGTTTGAGGGGGAATTAGCTATGGGTTAATAGTGTTGGTTTAAACCTTTTCTACCACACAATATGCTTGAGCTGACCAAGATCATAACATATGCCAATGTGGCAAGCATTGCCAAAGACTATGATTGCTATGATGATTTCGTATGATAGATGGATATCATGTAATTTAGTTGGTTTTATTGTGTTGGCCATGTTTTCCGTTATTTCTTTTGTGATCTACATTTCAACACATTAAATATGTATATAATATTCCTCTATTATGGTACTTTTGATATGTTTAATAGTTATATGTATATAATATTCCTAGGTTACATTACTTTTGATATTTTTAAGAATTAATTGATTAATTGTTTCATAGTGCTATTGTTTACCACGAGTATTATAGCATTGTTGATATCAGCGACGCCGTCGGGCCCTGGGGCACGGGAACCCAAGGCAACGTCATCTACACCAGACCAATAATAACCTTACAAAATAGACATTTAAGAAATTAAAAAAAATATATAAAAAAATTGCATAATACACAACCTTAGTCTAACTTCCATATTTTTTTTAAAATTGCTACAAATTAGTTCAAATAATCACCCTGAGCAATTCATATATATGCCCTTGTCGGGGACATAACAAGTGAGCTTGTATGGCCTTATAATGCTTGATACAATGGAGTTATGAGTGATGCTTGGATGTGAAATCTATTATTTTTTTCAATTCAAACTTTGTAAATACCATGTTTTCTATGATGCGAGTAGAAATTATCTTAGTTACTCTTTTGAAATGTTTTGAAAAACTCTGCATTATATTAAGTTAGTATTTAACACGTACATGTATAGAATCGATATAATTTAAATTCAATGGATTATTTTTTTTAGTATTGATCTCTCATTCTAAATCCACTAAGTGAAGAAAGCCATTAAAAAATCAACCACAATTTAATCCAACTAATATAAATTCTCCACAAGAGGCCACAAAATAATTTGTTATTATAAGGTAGGATTGGTGGGCCAGGGATCCAAATAGTTCCCATCAATCATTTTTCATTTGAAACATAGTTGTTGTCCATAAGGAACCTTTAAAAACCCTTCATCATCAAGTTGAAAAGAATTCTCAAAGAAAGAGGTGTCATGCTAAAGGGGCTTAAATCCTAAGTAATGTGTTTCTGTTTTCTCAGGGGGCATGTTGTCTCCTTTCACACACCTAGGGGGGACTTGGAAGAAATATTCAAGCCACTCGATGTGTTCTTGGGGGAAAGTCTTGAGTCAAGGTTGTCACCTTGTTCTTGACTCCTCCATTTAGGCTAACTCCTAATGAAGCCAATGGGGGTAGACCCTAAGAGTTGTTAAGGTTGATTAGGCTTTAGTGGTAATGGTTTAAATAAGTGAGTTTTTTGGGAGTTTTTAAACAACAATAATAGAATAAGAGATTTGTAAGATGAACCAATTACAACAGCATAAATAGCACAAACGCTTTATATGGGATTTATTCAACACATAAATTATCTGAGAAATATTGATGTAGATACAACATAAAGGCCAGTGCTGAATTAAAATGGAGTCATGAAATTTGTATGTGCTGAAATGTTGAAGTAGATGTTTTGCAATTGTCTCTTGGTAAGTTTTAAATTATTATGGAAGATGATTGAATTAGATTATGGGGAGGGGAACTCCAAATATACCCGGAGGTACGAGGAGTATGTTTGAAACCCTTATCTGGTATGGTTTCACGTGAAGAATATGTGGGATGGATCGGAGTCTCTAAAACCTGTCCAACACTACACCAGCAAGAGTGTAGCCTGATGGTGTCCTGAAGTCACTAACTAGTTGTTCCTGGTTTTTCTATAAACTTTCACCGCAACGAATTAAATCCAGGCGTTGGATTTTTGCCTATGGAGGTTAATTAAAATTTGAAACTAATTGAGCTAGTCACCCACATTTCTTTTGATGCATCCAACTGTTCGATCAATCTATTTTCTCTGAGTCATGATTACCCCAAACAATATCTATTAAAAAAATGGACTTTCTTTTCAGTGTTGACTCATCAACCTAAACAAGACACAATATCCAAGAAAAGAAGGGGCACAAGAAAGTAAAGTTATCAAAATTCTAAAGAACTTAATTTTGTCTTGGTAGGGTTTAAAAAATAATTATTTTATTCTACATTAAAATGTATACATTTTAATTTGATTAAAAAATATTTTTTACCTTATATTAAGGTTTATTATAATTATTTTATTTTACATTGTGCATTTTTACATTTAGTAAAACAAGATAAAATATTTAATATATAAAATATATATATCTTATTTTAAATTAAATGTATTTTTAATGGGTTGAAAAATAATTTTGTGTTTTATACTTTATAAAAAGAGAGCCACTAAAGTTTTCATTTTCATGTCAAAGCTATGGACAAGTTGAGGAGTACTAGAGACATTGAGCATCTATGTGCTATATCTCTACATCTTAGTTGTTCCATCTATCGGGGATCCCATGTGCTTTTCCTCTAACAATGCTTGATAAGATAGAAAGGGCCTCTTTCTTGTCCAAGAACATTTTGCATGTAACAAATATCTTGGGAGCTTAATATCAAAATGGAAACATGGTCTTTAGAGTCTTATTGAAATAATAATAATAATCAATAAAACTCTAAATTTAATAATTAAACCATAAAATAGTTGAATAGCTTTTCAATATACTAATTTTTTATACTAGATGTTAATAACAAATTGATTAACATTGCTCCCAACAAATAAAGCTCCTAGCAATTGCAAATCACCAACCAATGCAGGTGCAATGTCGAGGACATTGCCACCTCTTAGCTCTTGTTGGTTTTTTTGGGGGTTGATTCAAAGTCGTGGACATAGTTTTGTAAATGTAAGTTCGAAAAGAAAAAAAGAAAATTATCATATGAACTCATAAACCTGTAAATTATATTTCAATGGCTAGATGATTAGTTGACAAATCTATCGGTTTTAAGTCCACCACCTAATCTGCATCCTAGGATAGGGTTTAGGACTCGCAAAGAGGCCAATAAAATTAAATTTGTAGAAAATGGGGCTAAAACACTATTTTAAAGCCCTTAATCAATATTAGCTCGATCAAGTTTTACGTGCATTTTTTAAATACCTCAAAATCTCAATCGAGCTTATAAAAAACTCGACAAGGAATTTCAAAAGCTCGATCAAGCTTATAAAAACCTAAACCCATCGATTTCGCTTCACTTCCTTCCCTGTGACTAAAAGTGTGAATTACCTCTCGACCTTCTGCATTTAATGAATTGAATTGTAAAACAATTAAATAAAACACACAAATATATACTCGATTTTATCAATTGTAACACCATTTTAAGCCTTTTGAGTGTCCCATGTTGTACATTTTTCTAAAATTTTAAAACGAAATTGAACATTTTCACTACTTATTCACCAATCAACATGGAAAACGAGAAACATGGAAGCAGTAAACAAGACCGTGATCACATTATTAAAGAAGAAATACAAAAAAAAGATCAAATAAAGGATGATGTGACAACGAGCAGCATTGAGAGAGCAACAAGAAGAGGATGTAGGTCAACAGGTGGATCTAGCTCCAATTGAGAGTGATATTGGTAATTTTCTTACTTCATTCTTCAAATGCGAATTATTTTAAACAAATTTATTAATTCATACATGTTACCCCATTCTTTCGATTTTCATGTTGAAATTAGTTACAAAATTACATTGTTGATTAATTAGTTGGCATTGGATTTTACAAATATATATATATATATATATATATATATATATATATATATTGGTCACAATTAATTTTTGTAGACTAAATAGTGTAGTGAAATGTTCTTGTATGCATTGGGTGTTATTAGAGAATATTATTGCATGCTAATGTAACTAATATCAATCTATATAGCAAAAATTTGTGTTCTCAAAATTTCCATGTATTGTTAAACTTTATTCCTCCAAAGTTGGTTTTGATAGGACTTCAAAGATCATAGTGGAATTGATAGTCAAATATCCATAGCAATGAGCACTCTAGAACAACTTAAATTCAAATATGTATGTGAAAAAAACAATAAGTTATAATTATCTTGCAAATTTTATCTACTAAATAGTGTAGTGAAATGTTCATGCATACATTGGGTGTTATCAAAGAATATTAGCACATGCTAGTGTAACTAGTATCAATCTATATAGCAAAAATTTATGTGTTCTCGAAATTTCCATGTATTGTTAAACTTTATTCCTCAAGGTTGGTTTTGATAAGACTTTAAATATCAGTGGAATTTATAGTGAAATATTCATAGCTATGAGCACTTTAGAACAACTTAAATTCAAATATGTAGGTGAAAATACAATAAGTTAGAATTACCTTACAAATGTTTATTTTGTCCATGATTCATCCTTAAAGTAGAGGTAATGTTCATGCAATTCCATAGATAAAATGATATTTGGTGAGACATGTATTGTGAATTACTTCCTTGGGATGGATGTTGGAAAAATGTGAGAATACATTTAACTTTTAGATATAAAAAATTAATATATAAATTTAAAATTAAATGATTGTAAAACTTAGCACATAGGTTTGTGGGCTTATTTGTAAACCTTGAAAATATCCTCACTTTCCATTTAATAGAACCATCGCAAAGTTCACTTAAATGTTAGATGTTTAATACTCCATGTACACTAGATACTATAAAATTGTTAAATTTATAATAAATCCATGTTCAATAAATGTGATAATTTTATTTTCATTTAAAACCTTAATTTTAATCTCTATTTATTTTAATAAAGAATAAATAAAATTGTTGGTTTTTATATATATTAGATTAACTAATCAAAAATTATATAGTTTTTATATATTCTATTTAATTTAATAAAGAATAAATAAAATTGTTGGTTTTTATATATATATTAGATTAACCAATAGAAAAATTATATAGTTTTTATATATTATATAGATTTTGAGTGATTTTTGTCATTTGATTTTATAAGTTTTAATAATTCAATGTGTAAGTTAAGATTTGGAGTGATATATCTTCCAATTATTAAATTTGTTATATTTATATCAATCAAATTTGATATTTTTCAATCAAAATTAAAAGTATAGTTACCATAATCAAGAAGTTTATCTAATGTAGATTTCTAAATTTTAAAATGTAGAAAGTAGACATTTATCATGTATGTTCATTAATTATTAAATTAAAAGTCCCTTTATGTTATTATGCACAATCTTAAATTGACAGTGCACATGTATTACATAAAGCAATTGACATTGAATTATGTTATATGATAGTTAAACAAGAGCCACGTGGTGGTCATGTCCTCGACATTTTTACATGCTTTTATGATATGGAAAAATGCAATGCGATGGGAAGAGTAAGAAGGCCCATTGGGGTAATATTGACAAGAGGCGAGACAGTTGAGATGGTGAGATCTGGGGAGACACCCTGAGCGGGTTTTGGCGGAAAACGCGGGCTGCAAACCCCCCGAGTTCCATGGCGGTCGTTTCAGTCCATGGTCATGCCTCTGAAGGGCCCGACGGAGGCAATAATCATTTGAACAAAGAGAAGGGCAGGCATGGAAAGGGAAGGAAGTCAGGTCAAGGGGGATACCTTCCAAGGGCTCAATCGATCCCGGCAGCCTAGATCTGATCGGACTCAATCCATGGAAAGATTGAGACATGGAAAGAAAAAGCCCTAATTGGAAAATTTGTGGGTGTATAGCCAAAGGAGAAGGATTTGGTGCATTGGATCCAGAGCATGTGGAAGCCAAAAGGCCACTATGATCTTCAGCTAGGAGCAAAAGGTTTCTTCACCATAATATTATTTAATCAGGAGGATTGAGATAGAGTCCTGGAGGGGAGCCCATATTTCTTTTTTTCTACCGGTCTTTTCCTTCACCCCTGGTGGGAGCGCTTTAACCCATAATCAGAGGATCTAACGGATGCTCCGGTTTGGATCAGACTGGTAGGGCTCCTAGGTGAGTACTAGGACATGGAAATCCTACGAGACATTGGCAACTCAATAGGCGAATTTGTGAAGGTATCCGAGCAAACTCAGATCCAGAGGTACACAGCATTCGCACGCATATGTGTTTACATGGATCTTTCGAAGGATCTCCCGGAGGCTGTTAGCTTGAACTTGGAGGATGAGGAGTGGATCCAGTAGATAGACTACGATCAATTTCCTTTTTGCTGCCGGATCTGCCATGAGTATGGTCATTTTGGGAGGAATTTCCCAAAAGGTTCTCAGGAAGTGGCATCTCCAGAACGTGAAGGAGAGAAACAAACTAGTGAGGGTTTCACCCAGGTAAAGAGCCGAAGAAGAGGTAAAAACAGTGGGGGCCAGCGAAATCGGAAGGATCTATCGAAAAAATATATGGAGAGTAATAATCCTTTCCAAGTTCTAGAGAAAGAGGGTGTGGGTAAGGAGGAAAAAGAGGAATGAAATAACAATTAGGTAATCCAGACAGAGGAAGTGAGGGAGGAAACTAAAGACAACAGTATGCAGGATATTATGGAGGAAGACGAGGTGAAAGAAATGGAGCTGGGAGATCTAGATCTAGATGCGATAGAGAAAGAATGCAATAAGGCAGGCAAGGGTTATGTCTCCAAGGAGCAGATCGAACTTCTTCAGAACGTTATCATCAACTCCAAAGCGAGTCAGGAGCTGGGGATATGTGTGGAACCCTAGAAAGGAAGTAAGAGGAAATCCCTGGAGGAAGAACAAAAAAGAGGAAGGAAGTCGAACAAGCAGAGAATTGCAGAAATAGGAGTAAGGTTGATCGAATCAGGTCAGTACCCGACGATCTGGGAGGCCTTCTCTGAAGTAAGTAAAGTTACCCAATGAAGATAATATCATGGAATATTAGGGGGTGTAATCACCCAAGGAAGATCAGGACCCTAGCAAGGAAAATGAAACAGGAAAAACCAGATCTGCTTTTTTTGCAAGAAACCAAGTGCAGCTTCGATTCCTTAATGAAGATCAGCCAATGAATATGGAAGGGAAGCAGTGTAATGGAAGCAGATGCTAAGGGTATAGGGGGGGGGAATTTCCATCCTATGGAAGCTAAATCTTGTTGAACTCTCATACTAGTGAGCCAGTCGCTTCTCCATGATGGCATATTTCAAGATTTTAGATGCTGGTACGACTGAGACGATTTCTAATATTTATGGCCCCAGTGCCTTCCCCCAGAAACACGCTTTTATCCATCACCTACGGTGGATGGATTCCCTGGCGAAGGAAGGGAGATGGATAGTAGGAGGATATTTTAACTTAATAACTACCCTCCAGGAAAAGAAAGGAGGGAGAAGAGTTCTGGACAAATACCAGGAGGAATTTAGGGAGATTCTAGCCCAAAGTTCCCTAGTAGATCTAGAGACCGGAGATGGTTGGTTCACATGGAACAACAGGAGGGGAGGGGACCACCTTGTTGCCTCTAGGCTGGATATATTTCTGGTGTCAAAAGATATGATGAGGGGTTTAGGAGAGATCTGGACAAATGTCCTCCCAGCTGCCGGCTCAGATCACTGGCCAATTTGCCTCAACTGGGATTCTATGAATGCCTTCCTGCCTAAGCATTTCCGCTTTGAGCAGTTTTGGTTGGATCACAAGGAATTTAATGGTCTATTTCACCAATGGTGGCAGGAGCTAGATATCACATGAGGTACTAGAATGTACAACTTTTAGCAGAAACTCAAGGCTCTCAAAACTAGGATCCACACGTGGAACAAGGAGGACTTTGGTAACATGTTTTCTGGCAAGAAAAGGCTCATCCAGGACATTGACCTTCTCCAACAAAAAGGTATGGACCTGGGATGGGACATGGGGATGAAAGAAAAAGAAAATATCCCCTCACCCAGCTGGAAGCCAGGGAGAAACAGGAGGAGATTCTCTGGAAGCAGAAATCTCGGATCAAATGGCTACAGGAGGGGGAGAAGAATACCAAATTCTTCCACAACTCGGTGGTTCATAACAGATTGGGCACAAAGATCCATAGAATCAAGTGGGATGATAGGACCCAGGTGGAAACTCGGGAAGAGGTCGAGGAGGAACTTTCAAGTTACTTCAAAGGAATAATGACTGAGGATAATTTCTCAAGGGAGCAGGATATAGCTTAGATCACTGCCTTGATTCCTAGGGTTGTTTCTAGGGAGGATAATGAGAATTTGAACAAAGCCATTTCCTTGTAGAAGGTGGAGGAAGCTTTGAGCCAGATGGCCCAGGGGAAGACCCAAGGCCTGGATGGATTAACCACTAACTTCTTTCACTTTTTCCGGGATATGATCAAAGAGGAAGTCTGGGCCATCGTGGAGGAATCTAGGAGCGAGCGAGGGGTCCTCAAGGCCTTCAATGCGACCTTCCTTGCTTTAATCCCCAAAGGAGAAGGGGTGGATTTTCCAGATAAATTCAAGCCGATAGCTCTCTGCAATGTGAGCTACAAGATAATTACAAAAGTGATCGCAAATCGTCTAAAGCCACTCCTCCCAGGGTTGATAAGTCCATAGCAGTCGGGTTTTGTGGAAGGTAGACAGATCCTGGATGGTATCATTGCAGTCCATGAGGTCACCCACTCTCTGAAATGCACTAATATCCCTGGAATGCTCATCAAACTGGACATAGCCAAGGCCTACGACAAGCTTAGCTAGCGGTATCTGGAGGCAATTTTGAAGGCTGGTGGCTTCATCCCAAAACGGGTAGAATGGATGATGGCCTTGGTATCCTCTCCCTTTTATTCCATTCTTTTGAATGGATCTCCAACAAGATTATTTTCCCCCTTAAGGGGCATTAGGTAGGGGGATCCGCTTTCCCCATTCCTCTTTGTTTCAGTTGTTGAAGGGTTAAGCAAGCTTATCCAAGCACAGGCAAAAGCTGGTAGGATCAAGGGTCTGGTTCTTCACAAATATATGGAAAAACAGACTCATCAAAAGTTCGTGGATGATACAATGCTAATGGGGCACCCTTCAGTCCAACAGACTCGCGCCTTTAAATCGAGTCTGATGCTCTTCGCTAAGGCGTCGGGTCTGGCTGTAAATGCAGACAAGTCTCAAGTATTTTTCTTTAACACTCCCACTGTCACTTAGAGAAATATTGGTATGATTATGGGTTTCCCCAAGGGGACCATGCCTTCCAAATACCTCGGGGTTCCGCTAGGGTAGGGAACCATTTGAAAAGTGTCTTAGCAATATCTTCTAGACAGGATTAAAGCTAGATTGGCAAGTTGACTCTTAAACCCCTGAATTTTCCAAGCAGATTAGTCCTTGTTAAGTTGGTCCTCCAAGCCATTCCTGTGTATCTTTTTTCTGTCCTCTTGGCTCGTAAGTCTATCCTCCAAGAGATTCGGAGCATTGAGAGGAATTTCTTGTGGGCAGGGAGGGAAGCCAAGGCCAAATTCTTGCTGGTTAGCTGGGAGCAGGTGTGCAGACCTAAGGAGAGAGGAGGCCTCAGCCTTCGAGACCCAAAAATCATGGGTGAAATTCAGGGAGCCAAGATATGGTGGTGGTGGTGAAAATATTTGCACAAAAAATGGGCGAAAATATGGCACATAAAATATGCAAGAAATAGACCTAAGTCCCAGCTGCTAAGATATAATGCAACCCCGCAGGGTTCTCACATTTGGCAAAAAGCATTGGCAGGGCGACAGATAATTCAAGAGCACAGCTTCTGGGAGATTAAAGCAGGGAACTTAGCCCACTTTTGGGATGATCCATGGAACCAGCTCCCCAAGCTTGGGAATGATCCTCGATGGCGGAACATTAGGGCCATAGGCCTGGAGGAAGGCAGAATAAAAGTCAATCAATACTGGGAGATGGCAGCCCTAGTTAGAGGAGCTGCCGATGTCCTGGAGGAAGATATCATAGCCTTTATGGGTGCGCTTCAGGAGCGTTGTATCTTGCTTAAAGAAGGGGACGATGTCCTTCACTGGGGCTACTCCCAAAGAGGAAATTTTAGCATTAAGGAAACCTACAATATCAGAATTAGAATTCAAGAGGAGGAAGAAGAGATCTGGGGGGGAATTCGGCAAACCAACCCTTGTCCAAAAGTGGCCATCTTCTGTTGGTTAGTGGTTAGGCACATAATTCTAACGAGGGAGAATTTACGATGGAGGGGAATTCAAGGCCCGTCTCGGTGTGTCATATGCTCATGCCAGGAGGAGAGCATGAGTCATTTGCTAGACTCTTACCCATTCACCTGAGACCTTTGGGATAGAGGAGTTCAATTATTCCAAAAAAGTAATAGAAGCAGAGGGGATCCGGGCAGAACCCTAAAAGAATAACACCCAAAGACTTTCAAAAATAATATTCTTCGCACCTTATGGAAATATTTTCCAAGCAACATCATGTGGCTAGTCTAGAAGGAGCGGAATGGAAGGAAATTACGCGACAAGTTCCACTCCTCGGAAGTGGTCTGGAAAACCCTGACTTTGAACCTTCTGGAGACCATACCCAGTATGCAGTGGAGCGAGGACGAAAAAGTGTTTTCAAGTCCTGAAAAGAGAATAGAGGAGGAGTGGGGATTGAACAAGGAAACTCTGGATGGTCTTCGAGAGAGGATCAATACCTACGAAATCTCAAGCCCCAACGCGTGGTCCCCCCCCCGGGTGGTATTCAAGCTAAATTTTGATGGTGTGGCCAGGGGAAACCCAAGAGCGGCAGGCTTTGGGGGAGCTTGCAGAAACTCAGAGGGAGAAATATTGAATATATTCCTTGGGTCGATTGGGGAAGACACCAACAATTTGGTAGAATTGGAAGGCATGCTCCAAGGGGTTAAGGTTGTCATTAGGAACAGCTGGTTGCCTACAATGGTGGAAGGTGACTCTCTCATCCTAGTGCAGATGGCCAAGAAACTAAGCCACGGGAGATCAACAAAAAAGGTGTCATCAAGTTGGCACCTTGCTAGTAGACTAGAGGTTCTTTGTGGCCTTATTCTATCCCACCCGGCATTTTCCTTTCACCATGTGAGACGAGAAGCAAACAAGATTGTCAATCTACTGGTGAATGCTGGATCTGAGGAAAATGGGGCTCGTAGGTCGGGTGAGCTAGAGGACTTTGAGGTGGAACAATGGATTCCTAGATGTTGACAGCTCGCATCTATGGATGTAAGCAGGCCTAGGACAGGTGACGGAAGCCTTGACGCAGGATCGAGACAGGGACAGGAGGCATAATGAGGCGACCAGGGATTTGGCTGAGCAACACATGTAGACATGTTGTTTAAGATTATGGTAATCTGGGACGGCCCTTCAAACATTAACCCAGAGTACATTGGTAGGCTTGATAGGAGTGATGAGACAGGTTTTTTGCAGGATAGTGATCGAGAAGTGACGATGGGAATGATGATGCACATCGTGCTAAGTACAGAGATGCGTTATTGTAGGATATGGGAGATCGAAAACCTGTACAGAATCGTTATCATTAGGGTGAGTGCTGGGCTCCTCATCTGCGCACTTAGGGATGAGAGCATCAGGCTAAGCAACTATCGAAAGGTTGGCAGTCTAAGAAATTTGAATAGTAAGTGCGCAAGGAGGGGAAGAGGGAGGCAGAAAATGGCTCTGCCGAGGGCTGGTCTTGGGAAGGCGAGTGCAAGCAGTATGGAAACTAAGCACTGGGACAAGGGGAAGCTCAAGACCCGGGGTGGTAAGGGAGCGACCACCAGGGCTCACCTACATGCTCAGGCAGGGGCATAATTTTTTAAGGACCGAATCCCGTTAATGGTGCACCAAGCCACGGAG
The DNA here is from genome assembly GCA_001517045.1 of Pseudotsuga menziesii. Lineage (NCBI taxonomy): Eukaryota > Viridiplantae > Streptophyta > Pinopsida > Pinales > Pinaceae > Pseudotsuga > Pseudotsuga menziesii. The sequence goes on from LPNX010081067.1 coordinate 174,831, forward strand.
GAAATTGAGAAGGCCTTGTGGGAGCAAGTTTCGTTGATACCCATTGAGATGGTGCGGGAGGAGGTCGAAGGATGGATAACCGATCTGGGCTCAACAGAGGGGCATGCCTCGGCCCATGACCACCTTGTCATGCTGTATTGGGTTTTAATGAACTTGGTAACTCATGCAGCCATGAATTTGGAAGAAAAAGTGGAGGAGGTGCTGGCGAAAAAGGATGGAGACTTGGAGCCTTCCAGAGCTTGGAAGGAGCACAACAAAGAATGCTGGTCCATGAATAAAAATATTGAAGCCCTCAGTGCGGATTGCAAGTTGATGCACCTCAAAGTGGACGAGATTGTTGCGCGTGTAGGTATTTCTCTGTTTAGCCCTAATTTGGAGCAGCGAGTGGATAGTGGCCTCAACCTTCGAGTGAAATGTTTGTGCCCAGGATGGTGTTTGCATATTTCCCCCTCAAAGGGAAAGCCCTTCGGTGCAGCATTCGGGATGCCCGTGGCATGGCCTTTGCTTTGGCCTCGGGAGGCAGGTCTTGCCTTAGTTTTTTTGTGGTTGTTAGTGTTCAGGATTTTTCTCTTCTGTTAATATGTTTTGTTGTCAGTTTCAGATAGCTTTAGTTAGGTTGGAATTCTACAGCAATGTATTTATATTCGGGATTGAACCCTGCACAGTCGGGGATCTCCCTCTTTTTGGTTGGGAAGGTATATGGTATGAATTGGTGTAGTAGGGGCAAGGTCGGGGAAGGCGTGGGCCGTAGTAGCCCAGTTTTGTGTTTCACCATGTAAAGTGGGTTTTTTTCAGTAATACAATGCTTTTATTTACAAAAGAAAAAGAAGGCACATTGCAATAGCATTCATGTGCATTAAACTATGAAAGCAAGGGAAAGAAAATTCTACAACTGAGCATTGGAAAACATGCATCAATTGTGGCAATACAATGCTATTTGCAAAAAAACATAATGTGTAAGACAGACGCCATCAACTCACACCAATTAAAATGTAACAAATTTGCATTATTTGAAAAAATCATATAAATAATTTTTTTGAACTATACACAAACCACCCAAAACTATGGGCTTAGAAAAAATTTATAGACTCTATAAACAAATTAATAGGGAGTGAAGGATTTATATATATCCCCCAATGACATAATAATATGCTTTTAAATAAAAGTGATTTTAAAACTTATAATGTAAATTATGTGATAACGTGCCTTCACCTTATTTTCATTTGATTTGTGATGAAACTATGTTTATTTTACCACTCTTTTTATTCTTTTCAGCTATTTTTGGACTAATAAAATTCTAAATAACAGTTGTCAAACTTGTAAAATATAGGTGTTTTGGGTTTTGAGAAAGATGAACTAAAATGAATCTATTTAAATTGTAGAAAAAAAAATTTAGAAAACAAATTCATAGGATTCCGACCAGAAACCAAAAAAAGTAAAAACATCACCGCCTCCTCCATTATTATAAGGTAGCTCTCTTCCCTTGTTTATAAAGATACATTTCATGAATGGATTTATAAATATTGGGTGAAGTGAAAACAATTTGACAAATGCACTCTTTTCCATTTGTTTAAAATTACTCCTAAATTCATTCAAATGTAACAAACATATAGATTGAATTGTTGTGTTATAGATTGAAGTGAAAACAATTTGGCAAATGCACTCTTTTCCATTTGTTTAGAAGTCCTCCTAAATTCATTCAAACATAACCAGCATATAGATTGCATGGATATAAATTAGCAATTTGAATTGGAAGAATATTACGACCATAAAGAGATGAAATTGAGAAGGTCTTTCGAAGGAGATCGGTGCATTTATAAAAAATTCATGCCACCTACCAGGAGTTTTTGAATATAAATTTTAACAGCAAATCATAGATTATTGAAAAGAAATCTGACGCAAAGGATATTACCATATCACCATTTAAAACATATCAAATAACCAACAAGATAGTATAGATATCTAGGAGCATCACCATTCACCTTATTGAAGGATTCAAGGCTACAAAATTGCATCAACGTGTCAACACAATGTAACCAAACTGGGAAAATTCTTTGATCTTTTACCATTAGAAATAGTTATTTCATGTTTGAAGTACCATTCTTTCTTCTTCTTAATTCATGTTCATTTGCACATTTCTTATTGTTATATTTTAATGTGCACGGTTTGAGCATTTCAATCAATGCCTATATTCAGGTCAGTCTATCATCAAGAATCTTTTCGGCTATATAAGCACAAAATAATCGACTGCTCAAGGAGGCTCTCCACGGGGCTTGAGAATATTTCCTTCCTGAGCTTTGTAATTTCTTGGTTTCAGTTGTCTATGAAAGTAGAGAGAGGGAGACACTGCTAGAGGTGGTTTATGGACATGCAAAGGAATCTATAATTTTATTTAAAGATCTTTGTAACGAGATATTTTTTTCATTGTTGTTTCAAGATTCTTTCAACTATTTCAGTAATATTTTACTCTGCTTCGTCTACAAGACATCTTGGACCACTACGAGCCCTTGTTAGAAGCTGTTTCATAAGGAAATTTCCAAGGCACCTTCTTCCAAAACATTTTCAAATGTGAGCCAAACAAGAGAGACAGGGCATGCATTTCTGCCAAGTGTTACAAATACAAAATCAAAACCAGATAAAAATCACAGCTTCTGTCTTTCTCAAGCATATTTCTCAACATAATCTAAAAGTGGTTGGGTGCGAAAATCAGAATATGCTCCAATATTGATAATACATATATCCAATACATGATAGCATGATCAGTATAGTTCAAAACAAAGTAAGACGTCAGCAAAATGTAGGAAAAGAAGCATATAGATTGTTGGAATATAGTACTATAATGTATTCTCTTGAAATATTGGAGGTTGGTAAAAATTGAATTCGTCGTATGGTCTGAAAGACTCAGATACACGGGTTGAGCTACTAACAAGATTCACCAAGCTAGATCGTCCTCTTGGTTAGGGAGGAAAATGACAAGCATTATTTGCATCTCTGAAATCAAGAAATAAATCATGCAGATATGTCATAAAAACAAATAGAAGAGACCTTTAACAAGTCTCCTATTTTTGTGTCGAGATTGATTGTAACTCCAACGTCTGTTATTAGTTTTACTATCATTTTTTTCTGCACATATGTTGCAAACGCTTTGCCTGCAAATATGCATACATGAGGGACAAACTTTGCTCTCCTCTCCTCTGGAGTCATTTCCTTTAGGCTTCATCTTCTTGTATCGATATATAATTCCCAAAATATGTAAGAGTTGACGCTTGTACTCATGGATATGTTTAACCTGCAGAAAGAATCATATATTTCATGCCAATAAATGTCCCATGATTGTCTCATAACTTCTCTCTAGTACTCTACCATTCTCCGTAATTAATTAAAAACATTTTCCTAGATAATCTACCTGTACATCAAACACGACTGATCACATATCCTGTTTTTTCTCTAATATATGAGACAAGATTCATTTTGTTGGCTCTTTTTGTTGCCCGCCATTCTTCTTGTAGGTCTACATTATAGCACAAATTTGAACTGTCAACCTCTAAGTTGAATTCCATGAGAGAGTTTTTATTTGTTAAGACACACGCTAGAGGTAGACTGATGCAATCACAAAAACTTATTGCATAAGTGGATCTGACCTTTCGAAGCTCTTCTAATTGTTAAGTCTTAAGAACCCAATCTTCTATTCCAAGCCACTTATTGCAAAATCGAATCCATCATTTGGAAGTTACTCCATTGGTCTTATTTTCAAACTTATCAGGCCACATCTAATATCAAAACGGTTTCAAAATAAGCTACATATAGCTAAATTTTCTTGTATACAGCCAAATATTTCTACTCGAAAAATGTGACATCATTAAATTTACTAAAACTCCCTCCGCAACTTGGGACTAATTATATGGCGGTGCGAACCTCATTTCTCAAGAGGTTTTTTAAACTCTGAAGTACTAGATCATCATAAAATCAGTTCCTCACATCGCTATTGTAAAATGACACAATAAATTGAGCAAGAAGGGAAATATATATTACCTCATAAGCAACTCCATTAATGGAATGGCCAGCAATAACACATAGGTTAGCCATGCGTACCAATTTATCTGGTTTAACAATCACAACCATAGAACTAATTTTAGATCCCTTTTCATTTTCTAACTTGAGATGAGCTTTGGGTTCACGCTCTACTGCCTTAGATTTTCCTTTTACAGCTTCATTACCAGCTTTGGATTCTTTAGTTTCTTCTTTAGCAGCTTCTTCCTCTTTCCACAGATTAGAAAATACTAGCATGAAAGGATCCACCTGAATATGTTCAATTGCTGAGAGGCATGAGAGCTTAGCCTCGCACAGATAAGACAATCCTAGTCATGAAATCTGTAATTATGCCCAACATGATATATTTCAAATTAAATAGACGAACATAGTACACGAATTGCACAAGAGTTTTAGGGGGAATTAGCTATGGGTTAACAGTGTTGGTTTAAACTTTTTCTACCACACAATATGCTTGAGCTGCCCAATATCGCAATAGATGCCAATGTGGAAAGCATTGCCAAAGACTATGATCGCTAAGAAGATTTCATATGACAAATGGATATCATGTAATTTAGTTGGTTTTATTATGCTGGCCATGTTCTGTGTTATTGCTTTTGTGATATACATTTCAAAACATTAAATCTGTATATAATATTCCTCTGTTACAGTACTTTTGATAAGTTTAATAATTATATGTATATAATATTCCTCAGTTATATTACTTTTGCTATATTTAAGAATTAATTGATTAATTGTTTCATAGTGCTATTGTTTACCAGGAGCATTATAGCATTGTCGATATCAGCAACGCCGCTGGGTCCTGGGGCATAGGAACCCAAGGAAACGCCATCTTCACCAAACCAATAATAACCTTAAAAAATAGACATTTAAGAAATTAAAAAAAAAATTAAACAATACACAACCTTAGTCTAACTTCCATATTTTTTTTAAAATTGCTACAAATTAGTTCAAATAATCACCTTGAGCAATTCATATATATCCCCTTGTCGAGGACATAACAAGTGACCTTGTATGGCCTTATAATGCTTGATACAATGGAGTTATGAGTGATGCCTGGATGTGAAATCTATTATTTTTTTTCAATTCAAACTTTGTAAATACCATGTTTTCTATCTACAAGTAGAAATTATCTTAGTTACTCTTTTGAAATGTTTTAAAAAACTCTGCATTATATTTAGTTAGTATTTAACATGTACATGTATAAAATAGATATAATTTAAATTCAATGGATTATTTTTTTAGTATTGATCTCTCATTCTAAATCCACTAAGCGAAGAAAGCCATTAAAAAATTAACAACAATTTAATCCAACTAACATAAATTCTCCGCAAGAGGCCACAAAATAATTTGTTATTATTATAAGGTAGGATTGTTGGGCCAGGGATCCAAATAGTGCCCACCAATCATTTTTCATCTGAAACATAGTTGTTGTCTATAAGGAACCTTTAAAAATCCTTCATCATCAAGTGGAAAGGAATTCTCAAAGAAAGAGGTGTCATGCCATAGGGGCTTAAATACTAGGTAATGTGTTTTTGTTTTCCCAGGGGGCATTTTGTCACCTATCACACAACTGGGGGGGACTTGGCAGAAATATTCAAGCCACTTGGTGTGTTCTTGGGGGTAAATCTCGAGTCAAGGCTATCACCTTGTTCTTGACTCCTCTGTTTAGTCCAACTCCTAACGAAGCCAATGGGGGTAGACCCTGAGAGTTGCTAAGGTTGATTAGGATTTAGTGGTAATGGTTTAAATGAGTGAGTTTTTTAGGAGTTTTTAAACAACAATAATAGAATAAGATATTTGTAAGATGAACCAATTACAACAACATAAATAGCACAAATGCTTTATATAGGATTTATTCAACACATAAATTATCTGAGAAAGATTAATGCAGATACAACATAAAGGCCAGTGTTGAATTAAAATGGAGTTGTGAAATTTGTATGTGTTGAAATGATGAAGTAGATGTTTTGAAATTGTCTTTGGTAAGTTTTAAATTATTGTGGAAGATGATTGAATTAGATTATGGGGAGGGGAACTCCAAATATACCCGAAGGTACGAGGAGTATGTCTAAAACCCTTATTTGATACAGTTTCACGTGAAGAATATGTGGGATGGATCGGAGTATCTGAAATGTGTCCAACACTACACCAGCAGGAGTGTAGCCTAACGGTGTCCTGAAGTCACTAACTAGTTGTTCCTGCTTCCTCTGTGAACTTTCATCGCAACGGATTAAATCGAAGCATTGGATTTTCGCCTATGGAAGTTAATTAAAATGTGAGACTAATTCATCTAGTCACCCATGTTGCTTTTGATGCATCCAACTATTCGGTCGATCTATTTGCTCGGAGTCATGCTTACCCCCAAGCAATATCTATTAAAGAAGAACCCATGGTTAAACATTAATAACCTTTCAAATAAGTTTGGCAAGATTGAATGTTTTGCATTTCCATCAATTTCATTGTGGTTAGGTAAGATTGAATATTATGCATTTACCATCAATTTCAATACTTTTACCAAACTCTCTTTCAAATTTCTTCAAGTAGCAAATTAAAAAAAAATGGACTTTATTTTAAGTGTTGACTCATCAACCTAAACAAGACACAGTATCCATGAAAAGAAGGGGCACAAGAAAGTAAAGTTATCAAAATTCTAAAGAACTTAATTTTGTTTGGGTAGGGTTTAAAAAATAATTATTTTATTCTACATTAAAATGTATACATTTAAATTTGATTAAAAAATATTTTTTACCTTATATTAAGGTTTATTATAATTATTTTATTTTACATTTAGTAAAACTAGATAAAATCTTTAATATATAAAATATGTATATCTTATTTTAAATTAAATGTATATTTCATGGGTTGAAAAATAATCTTTTTGTTTTATACTTAATAAAAAGAGAGCCACTAAAGTTTTCATTTTCATGTTGAAGCTATGGATAAGTTCAGGAGTACTATAGATATTGAGCATCCTTGTGCTATATCTCTACATCTTAGTTGTTCCATCTGTCGGGGATCCCATGTGCTTCTCCTCTTACAATGGTCGATAAGATAGAAAGGACCTCTTTCTTGTCCAAGAACATTTTGCATGTACCAAATATCTTGGGATCTTAATATCAAAATGGAAACATGGTCTTTAGAGCCTTATTGAAATAATAATAATAATCAATAAAACTTTAAATTTAATAATTAAACCATAAAATAGTTGAATAGCTTTTCAATATACTGATTTTTTATACTAGATGTTAATAACAAATTGATTAGCATCGCTCCCAATAATTAAAACTCCTAGCAATTGCAAATCACCAACCAATGCAGGTGCAATGTCAAGGACATTGCCACCTCTTAGCTCTTGTTTGTTTTTTGTTGGGTTGATTCAAAGTTGTGGACATAGTTTTGTAAATGTAAGTTCGAAAAGAAAAAAAAAGTATCATATGAACTCATAAACCTGTAAATTATATTTCAATGGCTAGATGATTAGTTAGCAAATCTATCAGTTTGAGGTCCACCGCCTAATCTGCATCCCATGATAGGGTTTAGGCCTCGCAAAGAGGCCAATAAAATTAAATTTGTAGAAAATGGGGCTAAAACTCTATTTTAAAGCCCTTAATCAATATTAGCTCGATTAAGTTTTATGTGCATTTTTTAAATACCTCAAAACCTCGATCAAGCTTATAAAAACCTAGACCCATCGATTTCGCTTCACTTCCTTCCATGTGACTAAAAGTGTGAATTACCACTCAACCTTTTGCATTTTATGAATTGAATTGTAAAACAATTAAATAAAACACACAAATATAAACTCGATTTTATCAATTGTAACACCATTTTAAGCCTTTTGAGTGTCCCATCTTGTACATTTTTCAAAAACTTTAAAAGGAAATTGAACATTTTCACTACTTATTCACCAATCAGCATGGAAAACGAGAAACGTGGAAGTAGTAAACAAGATCGTGATCACATTATTAAAGACGAAATACAAAAAAAAGACCAAATAAAGGATGATGAAGCAACATTGAGAGAGCAACAAGAAGAGGATGTAGGTCAACATTTGGTGGATCTAGCTCCAATTGAAAGTGATATTGGTACTTTTCTTACTTCATTCTTCAAATGTGAATTATTTTAAACAAATTTCTTAATTTATACATGTTACCCCATTCTTTCAATTATCATGTTGAAATTAGTTACAAAATTACATTGTTGATTAATTAGTCACTCATTGGATTTACAGATATATAGATATATATTGGTCACAATTAATTTTTGTAGACTAAATAGTGTAGTGAAATGTTCTTGTATATATTGGGTGTTATTAGAGAATATTATTGCATGCTAATGTAACTAATATCAATCTATATAGCAAAAAATTGTGCTCTCAAAATTTCCATGTATTGTTAAACTTTATTCCTCCAAGGTTGGTTTTGATAGGACTTCAAATATCATAGGGGAATTGATAGTCAAATATACATAGCAATTAGCAAATATCATAGAGGAATTGATAGTCAAATATACATAGCAATTAGCACTCTAGAACAACTTAAATTCAAATATGTATGTGAAAAAAACAATAAGTTAGAATTACCTTGCAAATTTTATATACTAAATAGTGTAGTGAAATGTTCATGCATACATTGGGTGTTATCAGAGAATATTATCACATGCTAGTGTAACTAGTATCAATCTATATAGCAAAAATTTATGTGTTCTCAAAATTTCGATGTATTGTTAAACTTTATTCCTCAAGGTTGGTTTTGATAAGGCTTCAAATATCATAATGGAATTGATAGTCAAATATTCGTAACAATGAGCACTCTAAAACAACTTAAATTCAAATATGTAGGTGAAAAATACAATAAGTTAGAATTACCTTGCAAATGTTTATTTTGTCCATAATTCATCCTTAAAGTAGAAGTAATGCTCATGCAATTCCATACATAAAATGATAGATCGTGAGACATGTATTCTGAATTACTTCCTTGGGATGGATGTTGGAACAAAATGTGAGAATACATTTAACTTTTAGATCTAAAAAAATTAATATATAAATTTAAAATTAAATGATTGTAAAACTTAGCACATAGGTTTGTGGGCCTATTTGTAAACCTTGAAAATATCCTCACTTTCCATTTAATAGAACCATCACAGAGTTTTCTTGAATTTTCAATGTGCAATACTCCATGTACACTAGATACTCTAAAATTGTTAAATTTATAATAAAGCCATGTTCAATAAATTTCATAATTTCATTTTCACTTGAAACCTTAATCTTAATCTCTATTTACTTTAATAAAGAATAGATAAAATTATTGGTTTTTATATATATTAGATTAACGAATAGAAAAATTATATAGTTTTTATATATTATATAGATTTTGAGTGATTTTTGTCATTTAATTTTATAAGTTTTAATAATTCAATGTGTAAGTTAAGATTTGGAGTGATATATCTTCCAATTATTAAATTTGTTATATTTATATCAATCAAATTTGATATTTTTTAATTAAAATTAAAAGTCCCCTTATGTTGTTGTAGATTTCTAAATTTTAAAATGTAGAAAGTAGACATTTATCATGTATGTTCATTAATTATTATATTTAAAGTCCCCTTATGTTATTGTACACAATCTTAAATTGGGAGTGCACATGTATTAAATAAAACACTTGACATTGAATTATGTTATATGATAGTTAAACAAGTGAGCTTATATGGCCTTATAATGCGTGATACAATGGAGTTATGAGTGATGCTTGGATGTTAAATCTATTTTTTTTCAATTCAGACTTTGTAAATACCATGTTTTCTATCATGCGAGTAGAAATAATCTTAGTTACTCTTTTGAAATGTTTAAAAAAAAACTTTGCATCATATTTAATTAGTATTTAACATGTACATGTATAGAATAGATATAATTTAAATTCAATGGATTATTTTTTTAGTATTGATCTCTCATTCTAACTCCACTAAGCGAAGAAATCGATTAAAAAATCAACCACAACTTAATCCAACTAACATAAATTCTCCACAAAAGGCCACAAAATAATTTGTATTATAAGGTAGGATTGTTGGGCCAAGGATCCAAATAGTGCCCATCAATCATTTTTAATATGAAACATAGTTGTTGTCTACAAGGAACCTTTAAAAACCCTTCATCATCAAGTGGAAAAGAATTCTCAAAGAAAGAGGTGTTGTGCCAGAGTGGGTTAAATCCTAGGTAATGTGTTTTTGTTTTCTCAAGGGGCATGTTGTCGCCTTTCACACACCTTGGGGGGAACTTGGCAGAAATCTTCAAGCGACTCGGTGTGTTCTTGGGGGCAATTCTCTAGTCAATGTTGTCACCTTGTTCTTGACTCCTTCAAGTAGGCCAACTCCTAACGAAACCAAGGGGGGTAGACCCTAAGAGTTGCTAAGGTTGATTAGGCTTTAGTGGTAATGGTTTAAATGAGTGAGTTTTTTAGGAGATTTTAAACAACAATAATAGCATAAGAGATTTGTAAGATGAATTGATTACAACAACATAAATAGCACACAAGCTTTATATAGGATTTATTCAACACATAAATTATGTGAGATATATTTATGCAGATACAACATAAAGGCCATTGCTGAATTAAAATGGAGTCATGAAATTTGTATGTGCTTAAATGATGAAGTAGATGTTTTGCAATTATCTCTTGGTAAGTTTTAAATTATTATGGAAGATGATTGAATTATATTATGGGGAGGGGAACTCGAAATATACCTAGAGGTACGAGGAATATGTCTGAAACCCTTATCTGATCTGGTTTCACACAAAGACTATGTGGGTTGAATCAGAGTCTCTGAAACATGTCCAACACTACACCAACAAGAGTGTAGCCTAACGGTGTCTCGAAGTCACTAAAAAGTTGTTCCCGCTTCCTCTATGAACTTTCCTCGCAACAGATTAAATCAAGGCGTTGGATTTTTGTCTTGAGAGGTTAATTAAAATATGAGACTAATTAAGCTAGTCGCCCACATTGCTTTTGATGCAACCAACTGTTCGATCAATCTGTTTGCTCAGAATCATGCTTTCCTCGAGTAATATCTATTAAAGAAAAACCCATGGTAAAACATTAATAACCTTTCAAATAAGTTTGGCGAGATTGAATGTTTTGCATTTCCATCAATTTCACTGTGGTTGGGTAAGATTGAATTTTATGCATTTACCATCAATTTCAATACTTTTACCAAAATCTCTTTTAAATTTCTCTAAGTAGCCAATTAAAAAATATGGACTTTCTTTTCAATGTTGACTCATCAACCCAAACAAAACACAATGTCCATGAAAACAAGGGGCACAAGAAAGTCAGGTTATCAAAATTCTAAAGAACTTAATTTTTTTGCACAATAAAAGACATGAACCCTTCAATCAGGCGTATATCTTTAGTCAATCAATATGTAGCCTTCTTGGTAGGGTTTAAAAAATAATTATTTTATTCTACATTAAAATGTATACATTTTAATTTGATTAAAAAATATTTGTTTACCTTATATTAAGGTTTATTATAATTATTTTATTTTACATTGTGTATTTTTAGCATTTAGTAAAACAAGATAAAAAAATTTAATATATATANCAAGTTCAAGAGTACCGGAGATATTGAGCATCCCTGTGCTATATCTCTACATCTTAGTTGTTCCATCTATTGGGGATCTCGTGTGCTTCTCCTCTTACAATGGTCGATAAGATAGAAAAGGCCTTGTTCTTGCCCAAGAACATTTTTCTTGTACCAAATATCATGGGAGCTCAATATCAAAATGGAAACATGGTCTTTAGAGCCTTATTGAAATAATAATAATAATCAATAAAACTTTAAATTTAATAATTAAACCATAAAATATTTGAATAGCTTTTCAATATACTAATTTTTTATACTAGATGTTAATAGAAAATTGATAAGCATTGCTCCCAACAAATAAAAATCCTAGCAATTGCAAATCACCAACCAATGCAGGTGCAATGTCAAGGACATTGCCACCTCTTAGCTCTTGTTGGTTTTTTTGGGGGGTCGATTTAAATTTGTCAACATAGTTTTGTAAATGTAAGTTCGAAAAGAAAAAACAATTATCATACAAACTCATAAAGTTGTAAATTATATTTCAATGGGTAGATGATTAGTTGACAAATCTATTGGTTTGAAGTCCGCCACCTAATATGCATCCCAAGATAGGATTTAGGCCTCGCAAAGAGGCCAATAAAATTAAATTTGTAGAAAATGGGGCTAAAACCCTATTTTAAAGCCCTTAATCAATATTAGCTCGATCAAGTTTTACGTGCATTTTTTAAATACCTCAAAAGCTCGATCTAGCTTATAAAAAACTCGATCGAGCATTTCAAAAGCTCGATCAAGCTTATACAAACCTAGACCCATCGATTTCGCTTCACTTCCTTCCCTATGACTAAAAGTGTGAATTACCTATCGACCTTTTCATTTAATAAATTGAATTGTAAAACAATTAAATAAAACACACAAATATAAACTTGATTTTATCAATTGTAAGCCTTTTGAGTGTCCCATGTTGTACATTTTTCTAAAGATTTAAAAGGAAATTGAACATTTTCGCTTCTTATTCACCAATCAACATGGAAAACAAGAAACGTGGAAGCAATAAACAAGATCGTGACCAAATTATTAAAGAAGAAATACAAAAAAAGACCAAATAAAGAATAATGTGACAACAAACAACATTGAGAGAGCAACAAGAAGAGGATGCAATTCAACATTTGGTGGATCTAGCTCCAATTGAGATTGATTTTGGTACTTTTCTTACTTCATTCTTCAAATGCTAATTATTTTAAAGAAATTTCTTAATTCATACATGTTACCCCATTCTTTCAATTATCATGTTGAAACTAGTTACAAAATTACATTGTTGATTAATTAGTTGTCATTGGATTTTACAGATATATAGATATATATTGGTCGCAATTAATTTTTGTATACTAAATAGTGTAGTGAAATGTTCTTGTATGCATTGGGTGTTATTAGAATATTATTGCATGCTAATGTAACTAATATCAATCTATATAGCAAAAATTTGTGTTCTCAAAATTTCCATGTCTTGTTAAACTTTATTCCTCCAAGGTTGGTTTTGATAGGACTTCAAATATCATAGTGGAATTGATAGTCAAATATCCATAGCCATGAGCACTCTAGAATAACTTGAATTCAAATATGTATGTGAAAAAAACAATAAGTTATAATTATCTTGCAAATTTTATATACTAAATAGTGTAGTGAAATGTTCATGCATACATTGGTTGTTATTAGAGAATATTATCACATGCTAGTGTAACTAGTATCAATCTATATAGAAAAAATTTATGTGTTCTCAAAATTTCCATGTATTGTTAAACTTTATTCCTCAAGGTTGATTTAATAAGACTTCAAATATCATAGTGGAATTGATAGTCAAATATTCATAGCAATGAGCACTCTAGAACAACTTAAATTCAAATATGTAGGTGAAAAATACAATAAGTTAGAATTACCTTGCAAATGTTTATTTTGTCCATGATTCATCCTTAAAGTAAAGGTAATGCTCATGCAATTCCATACATAAAATGATAGATCGTGAGACATGTATTGTGAATTACCTCCTTGGGATGGATGTTGGAACAAAATGTGAGAATACATTTAACTTTTAGATATAAAAAAATAATATATATATTAAAAATTAAATGATTGTAAAACTTAGCACATAGGTTTGTGGGCCTATTTGTAAACCTTGAAAATATCCTCACTTACCATTTAATAGAACCATCACAAAGTTCACTTGAATTTTAGACGTGTAATACTCCATGTACACTAGATATTGTAAAATTGTTAAATTTATAATAAAGCCATGTGCAATAAGTTTGATAATTTAATTTTCACTTAAAACCTTAATCTTAATTTATATTTAATTTAATAAAGAATAGATAAAATTATTGGTTTTTATATATATTAGGTTAACGAATAGAAAAATTATAAAGTTTTTATATATTATATAGATTTTGAGTGATTTTTGTCATTTGATTTTAAAAGTTTTAATAATTCAATGTGTCAGTTAATATTTGGAGTGGTATATCTTCCTGTTATATTTATATCAATCAAATTTGATATTTTTCAATTAAAATTAAAAGTATAGTTACCATAATAAAAAAGTTTATCTAATATAGATTTCTAAATTTTAAAATGTAGAAAGTAGACATTTATAATGTATGTTCATTAATTATTAAATTAAAAGTCCCCTTATTTTATTGTTATTGTGCGCAATCTTAAATTGATAGTGCACACGTATTAAATAAAGCAATTGACATTGAATTATGTTATATGATAGTTAAACAAGTGAGCTTGTATGGCTTTATAATGCTTGATACAATGGATTTATGAGTGATGCTTGGATGTGAAATCTATTTTTTTTTCAATTCAAACTTTGTAAATACCATGTTTTCTATCATGCGAGTTGAAATAATTTTAGTTACTCTTGAAATGTTTTAAAAAACTTTGCATCATATTTAGTTAGTATTTAACATGTATATGTATAGAATAGATATAATTTAAATTCAATGGATTGTTTTTTATTATTGATCTCTCATTCTAACTCCACTAAGCAAATAAAGTCATTAAAACATCAACCACAAATTAATCCAACTAACATAAATTCTCCACGAGAGGCCACAAAATAATTTGTTATTATAAGGTAGGATTGTTGGTCCAGGGATCCAAATAGTGCCCATCAATCATTTTTCATCTGAAACATAGTTGTTGTCTATAAGGAACCTTTAAAAACCCTTCATCATCAAGTGGAAAAGAATTCTCAAAGAAAGAGGTGTCGTGCGAGAGGGGGTTAAATCCTAGGTAATGTGTTTTTGTTTTCTCAAGGAGGTTGTTGTCGCCTTTCACACACCTGGGGCGGGGGGTGGGACTTGGTAGAAATCTTCAAGCCACTCGGTGTGTTCTTGGGGGCAAGTCTCAAGTCAAAGTTGTCATCGTGTTCTTAACTCCTCCATTTAGGCCAACTCCTAACGAAGCTAAGAGGGGTAGACCCTAAGAGTTGCTAAGGTTGATTAGGCTTTAGTGGTAATGGTTTAAATGAGTGATATTTTTAGGAGTTTTTAAACAATAATAGAATAAGAAATTTGTAAGATGAATCGATTAAAACATCATAAATAGCACAAAATATTTATATAAGATTTATTCAAGACATAAATTATCTGAACAAGATTTATGCAAATACAACATAAAGGCCAGTGCTGAATTAAAATGGAGTCATGAAATTTGTATGTGCTGAAATGATATAGAAGATGTTTTGCAATTGTCTCTTGGTAACTTTTAAATTATTGTGGAATATGATTGAATTATATTATGGGGAGGGGAACTCCAAATATACCTAGAGGTACGAGGAGTATGTCTGAAACCCTTATCTAATACGGTTTCATGTGAAGAATATGTGGACTGGTTCAGAGTCTCTGAAACGTGTCCAACACTACACCAACAAGAGTGTAGGCTGATGGTTTCCTGAAGTCACTAACCAGTTGTTTCCACTTCCTCTGTGAAATTTTTCTTCAACAGATTAAATCGAGGCGTTGGATTTTCGCCTTAGGAGGTTAATTAAAATGTGAGACTAATTAAGCTAGTCACCCACGTTGCTTTTGATACATCCAACTGTTCGTTCGAACCGAAGTGGTGCAGAGCATACACAATGGAGCCTTGGTAAATTTTTTAGTTTTTTATGTGCAATGTGTTTGCTTGTTAATGAAATCCCCAAGAATTTTTTTCAGGTTATAAGCCCTAATCGGGAGAGCAACAAGTGTAAATTGTACAAAAATGTAAAGCACAACACAAAAGCAAAAGTTTTCTAATTAGTCCTACCACGCATCTCTTTCCCCTTTCGGGTAACTCGGGAAGTCATAGGTCTAGTATTTGTATTAATTTAAAGAATGAATGACATAACAAAATGAACTTTTATCAAAGCATACTAATCTAGACAAATAAACTAAACTAAAACAATAAAATCACAAAAATTGACACCAACGCAAATCTTCCCTTGGGGGATGGGGAGTGGGCTCTGAAGAGCCTACTCAAAATATTTAATTATGCTCAGTTACAATTCTTGTTAGAAAATGCCACTTGGTTCTTATAGAAGATGAACACAGGGGCTTACAAAACTCTCAAAAAGAGGTAGCGAAAGAAGAGGACACTCCTAGGGAGCTCCAGATGGCTCGAATGTTAGTTTTTGAGAAGCACTTCCTCCTCCTTTTGGACGGGCCTACTAAAAACCAGCAAGCTTTTATCAGTAGACAATGCCCAAAAACATTTTGGAAGTGTCTTTGGACAACATACAAAAATTGTAAAATTTTTAAAAGATGCAAATAATAACCAAGGAAAGCAAGCTTTCCTTGGGATCTTGGCTTACATTTTGGGCAGTCAATAAGGCTATGCACTTAGATGCAAGAGTTAAACTTTAGAATGATCCAAGAAAATGCTTTCTAAACAAGAGGACACTCCTGAGGAGCTACGAATGGCTCGAATGTCAGTTTTCGCGCAGCACTTCCTCCTCCTTTTGGACGGACCTGCTTAAACCAGCAAGCTTTTAACAGCAGAAAATGCCCAAAAATATTTTGGAAGTGTCTTTGGACAACATACAAAAATTATAAAATTTTAAAAGATGGAAATAATAACCAAGGAAAGAAAGCTTTTCTTGGGATCTTGACTTGCATTTTGGGCAGTCAATAAGGCTATGCACTTAGATGCAAGAGTTAAACTTTAGAATGATTCAAAAACATGCATTCTAAACAAGATTTAGATCTACATTTAAACAAGCTTGCTCGGAAATGAACTTTCTTAAACTAGATCTAGGATGCTTATGAAACTTTTGAAAATTGAGATCTAGCTTTCTTTAATTCTTATAGATGAGATCTAACAAATAATTTTGAATATAATAATTTAGACACTCATAAATAAGCATGTTAACCAAGGAATATTTTGATTTAAAGAAAAGAGGAAGAGGAGTGAAGCTCGATTTGTTGCTAGAATGAACAAGCTAAGGGAGGCTCTTTTGTGGAGTACTGAGGGACAATGTCTTGAGTTTGTTTGGAAAAAGAATGGCATCAATCTTGATCCACACCTCTTCCGTTCTTAGCAACCTGAAACTAGATCACAAATCTTGCACACACCTCGTGAGATCTGGATTTATATATGAAAATAATGAAACTAATATGCAAAATAAGCTTATTTAAATGTGTATAATTTGGATCCTTGAACATATATGATATGAATAAAACTAGACAAGTAATCTGACTTGCCAATTTATACTCCTATTGATTCAACTGAATCCTTCAAATCCAGTACACAAACAACAAGAAATGAGAAAAAAGTAGAATACACCACATTTGCAGCATGATGTTTGTAATCCACAGACAAAAAACATTGCACGGTATAACCTCCAAAGCTTCTTTATTCTCAAAAAATGAATGACTAATACAATATTACAATAACCACCAGCTCTGCATCCAACTCTAACTAGTTTGGAATGAGAGGGTTGTGCTTTATTTATAGTCGGAGCAGGAGAAAGTGGGTGCATCTAACACTGGCAGAGGGAGTTCAGTTGATTGGAATCTGACTGAGTTGAAGTGTAGTGGAAGGGGAATAGAACTGGAGAAGAGGATGACACCTCACTCACCTAACTCTCCCATCCACTCACTAGTTTCCACCTCACGCTCAAACACTCACTTGCTCATGAAGGTAGGCGTTAATTCCCCACGTGTTAGTCCTCATTTACCCACCCATTCGTATATCCACCAAACATTATAGCATGATATACCACATTTAAAACTTATCCAAGATTTTTTTTTAAACCTTAAACATGGATGAGGGATCCACCATACTCAAACGCAACCTTCATGGAGTTAGCGTGAATCCCATGTAGGTTGATGTCATCTCCTTCCTTTATAATTTGAAACTCAGTTAAACTATCAAAAGTTTTAATAACTTTCTTATGGGAGAGGGTTGCATGCTTACAGGGGACCCATGCCATGTCATTTCCCCACTTAAACATTTGATGTTTTACCGTTTTCAATTTTGACTTTAGTGCTAGTTTGATGCTCCTTTAGCATTAAAATGTCAATTCAATGCTCCATTAGCTAAATAATGCATTCCGGGATATCTTAGCCGTCCAAAACATAGGAAAAGTGGTCTCTGGGGTAAAGAGGACACTTTGAGCATGAAAACGAGCATCCCCATGCCAAGAACAAACTCCAGACCCATCTTTTATTACATTTTGAAAATTTTCAATTAAACCATTAAAAATGACTTTAAAAAAATCGGAATTAGACGAAACTCTAGGGGGACCTAGCACATGTCCATACGACTTAATTCGAATGCCTAGCATGTTTATAAACACTGACATAGAGGCTCTAATAACCTCCTAAGTCATAACCACCAAGACGATCACCCCAACTTTGGAGGTGTGAGTGAAAAACTCAGAAATTATTAGTAGTTTGTTCAACAACCTATAATTACCGAGGGAAAAAACACTATGGGCTAGTCGGGTTGATTCCCAAGTCTAGGAATTCGATCCTTTTGTAAAAAATGACCATGCAAGCACATTTTTTACAATTTTCCCAAGGGGGTATGATCATGTGTTACAAAAAAGATTTGAACAGACTTCTAGAAAAAGCCTGACTTCTGAACACTGAAAAATGAACAAGTGTGCTTGTTCAAGCTTTGTCGGCTCGCTTGAAAACTCCACTAAGTATAACTTAGGTGGTTACATCGAGCTCCAATTGTGGGACGTGTGCTCAATCTAGTCTTCAGGCAAGGAGAAGATACAAGAACACCAAAATATCTGGTTTATATAACCTGTAAAAACATCTCAACTTGACAAGAAAACCTTAGTAGCATCAGCTTTATATAAAATCCAAATGAACCATTAAGTTGCTTTATTCCAAAAAAACAAATGCAACTAAATAATGAAAGAAAATTTTTATCATACCTAAAGTACATAACAGAAAAGCATAAAGTAAATGCTCGTTTTAAGGAGCTTATTTTCCTACTCTAAGCATGGTATTAAAAAGGTTAGGTGTAATAAAAAATCCAATGTAACCACCTAAGCATCTTATTAACATAAAAACAAATTGCCTTGTCTTTGGTTACCAACCAAAGCAATGACACTTTATTTAGAAAGTGCAAACCTGCATGATGATCCAGAATGGGTGGGATGGATGGAATATCATAGGCATGGATAATGTCGTCAACTTCTTCCCAAACTGGTAGGTGCTCGTACAAGCTTCTTATATTCATGACTGGATAGGGCTTATATACAAATCGACATAATGAGGTAGATTAACTACGCCATCATATTGATCATCGTGGCTTATCGAATGATAATCATTGTATAATTCCCAAGTTGCTCCAAATCATAAGGAAACTCTACATATGAAGATGATGGTGGACACTGATATTCCACTGATTGCATCATATCCGACTCTTCACTATACTGCTTCTCCAAATCTTCATTACTTATACTTTTGTGTGGCTCTGCATCATATTACTCTAAATGATCATATAAAAGCTTTCAATGCTCCTCTTCAATACTATGATTTTTCGAAGTCTCCAGATCCACGCTCCCCTTTATGGACATATCGTAGATTGGACTTCCATAAATTTCTGAATAGGCGCTCCCCTCGCTGGACATATCATAGATGGGATTCTTAATAAGATTTTCACAAGTTGGATTATCTATAAAATTCCAATAGTCATCACCCCCATCTATGTCAAATATGAGAGAGTCTTCCTCGCTGGTATCACATCCCAGGACATAACTACCTTCCTCCTGTTCATAATAATCACCCTTCGAAGTTTTGGTTTCAAAGATATTACAAGAAGCAAAACTTTCCAAAACTTCATCCCTAAGTGGTGAACATAGAGGATTGTCATCATACACATTATAGATATCATGAATTTTCTTTATAAGCTTCTATGTTGGTTTCTTCGTGAGGTAGATATGTAGTATAAGTATTATTATAATCACTGACATAAACCTGAGCACACTTCAAATCTTCAATGGCATCATGAGGTGGATTCTCAATGATATCTTCAATCAAGGGATTCTTATGAATCTCTTTCTTAGCGTCAAGTTGTGTTCTAGGGACAGTGCCACTATGCTCTAAAAGATGTTTGATCTCTTCTTTAATGAGATTTTTTAAAAGAAACTCAAAACATTCAATGTTATCCACCATAATGAGACGAGGTGGCTCCTAGATTTCCTCATGATATTCTATTTCGGGTAACATATTTGAAAATGAATTTTTAAGGTTTCTTTCCATTGCTACCATGCAACTCCCTTTTCTACACCACTAATCAGAAACATCTTAAGGAAGATTGAAAGGGAGGTAAAGTGTTTATTTGGAAGGTCCTCAGAAAACCAACAATACACTTTTTCTGCCAAGGTACTTGCAAACATCTGCCTCATATTGTCCTCATGAACAATATTAGATTCAACCAACAACCCTATGAAATCTATGACGTGATGGATGGTTGAATCACCGTGGCCATAAAAGATCCAAAAATAATCATATATATCATTCTGGTCACGATAAAAGTTGGGAAAACCTGGGATGTTTAAGAAATAAATGGGATAAAAATGCTTGGCAATTTGAGCATTTAGCTTTTTATCATCCATAATTAGCTTAATATATCTGGAATAACCATGGAATGAATCTTTTACTGAATTGGAAGAGTTATCAAAAAACTTTACTGTTGTACGAGCTTGTCTACACAATCAATATCAACAAAATTATGAGAAAGCAGGGTTTTATCCCTTCAATGGAGTCACTGTGTTAAAAGAAAAATATGCATTTATAAATCTTTCACAAAAATTATTTTTTGTTTTTCCTTGTAAAAAAAGATAAAAACTGGAAAAAGTCTGTGGAGTTTCTAGATGAAAATTAAAGATCCAATCTAAGCATTCATCAAACAAAGCAAATAACAAAAAAGAAGAAAAAAAAAAGTCATACTCCGAGAATAAAAATATTTATCCCTAGCGACGATGCCAAAAAATGTTGTCGCCTTTCATACACCTGGGGGGGGAATGTGATAGAAATCTTCAAGCCACTCGATGTGTCCTTGGGAGCAAGTCTCGAGTCAATGTTGTCACCTTGTTCTTGACTCCTTCGTTTAGGCCAACTCCTAACAAAGCCAAGGGGGGTAGACCCTAAGAGTTTCTAAGGTTGATTAGCCTTTAGTGGTAATGATTTAAATGAGTGAGTTTTTTAGGAGTTTTTAAACATCAATAATAGATTAAGAGATTTGTAATATGAACCGATTACAGAAGCATAAATAACACAAAAGCTCTATATAGGATTTATTCAACACATAAATTATCTAAGCAAGATTTAAGCAGATACAACATAAAGACCAGTGCTGAATTAAAATGGAGTCATGAAATTTGTATGTGTTGAAATGCTGAAATAGATGTTTTGCAATTGTCTCTTGGTAAGTTTTAAATTGTTGTGGAAGATGGGTGAATTAGATTATGGGGAGGGGAACTCCAAATATACCCGGAGGTATGAGGAGTATGTCCAAAACCCTTATCTGATACGGTTTCACACGAAGAACATGTGGGTTGGATCAAAGTCTCTGAGACGTGTCCAACACTACAAGAAGAGTGCAGCTTGATGGTGTCCCGAGGTCATTACCGAGTTGTTCCTGATTCCTCTGTGAACTTTCACCGCAACAGATTAAATCAAGGCATTGGATTTTCTCCTTGGGAGGTTAATTTAAATGTGAGACTAATTAAACTAGTCACCCACGTTGCTTTTGATGCAGCCAACCATTCGGTCGAACCACAGCCGTGCAGAGCATACACAACGGAGCCTTGGTAAAGTTTTAAGGATTTTATGTGCAATGTGTTTGCTTGTTTATTAAATCCCCAAGATTCTCATTCAGGCTAAAATCCCTAATCAAGAGAGCAAGGGGTATAAATTGTACCAAAAGGTAAATCAAAACACAAAAGCAAAAGTTTTATAATTAGTCCTACCACGCATCTCTTTCCCCTTTTGGGTAACTCGGGAAGTCGTGGGGTTAGTATTTCTATTAATTTAAAGAATGAATGATATAACAAAATGAACTTTTATCAAAGCATACTAATCTACACAAAGAAGCTAAACTAAAACAAGAAAATCAAAAAATCGACACCGACGCAAATCCCCCCTGGGGAGATGGGGAGTGGGCTATGAAGAGCCTACTCAAAATATTTTATTATGCTTGGTTACAATGCTTGTTAGAAAATGCCACTTGGTTCTTATAGAAGATGAACCCAAAGGATTACAAAACTCTCAAAAAGTGGTAGCGGAAAAAGGGGACACTCTTGGGAGCTCTAGATGACCCGAAACGGTTAGTTTTCGGGCAACACTTCCTCCTCTTTTTGGATGGACCTGCTAAAAACCAACAAGTTTTTATCAGTAGAAAGTACCCAAAAACACTTTGGAAGTGTATTTGGACAACATACAAAAATTGTAAAAATTTACTAAGTTAAAACTAACAAAAAAAATGCAAAAAAATAACCAAGGAAAGCAAGCTTTCATTTTGCTTTTCTTGGGATCTTGGCTTGCTTTTTGGGAAGCCAATAAGAGTATGCACTTAGATGCAAGATTTAAACTTTATGAAGATATAAGAAAATGCATTTAAACAAGATTTAGATCTACCTTTAAGCAAGCTTGCTCGGAAATGAACTTTCTTAAACTAGATCTAGGATGCTTATGAAACTTTTGAAAATTGAGATCTAGCTTTCTTAGAATCTTGAATATAATAATTTAGACACTCATAAATAAGCACGGTAACCAAGGAAGATTTATTTAAAGAAAAGAGGAAGAAGAGTGAAGCTTAGTTTGTTGTTGGAACGAACAAGCCAAGGGGGACCCTTTTGTGGAGTGTCGAGAGACAGTGTCTTGAGTTTGTTTGGAAAAAGAATGGCGTCAATCTTGATCCACACCTCTTCCATTCTTTGCAACCTGAAACTAGATCACAAAACTTGGACACATCTCGTTAGAGCTCTCTCTCTCTCTCTCTCTCTCTATGTGAAATGAATGAAACTAACATGCAAAATAATCTTATTTAAACATGTATAATTTGGATCCTTGAACATATATGATAAGAATAAAAATAGACAAGTAATATTACTTTCCAATTTAAACTCCTATTGATTCAACTGAATCCTTCAAAGTCAATACACAAAGGCAACAATAAATGAGAAAAAGTAGAAGTCACCACATTTGCAACATGATGCTGGTAATCCACGGACAAAAAACACTACACGATATAGCCTCCAAAGCTTCTTTAATCTCAGAAAATGAATGAACAATATAGTATTACGATAGCTACCAACTCTTCATCCAACTTTAACTAGTTTGGAATGAGAGAGATGTGTTTTATTCATAGTCGAAGCGGGATGAAGTGGGTGCATCTAACACTAGCGAAGGGAGTTTAGTTGATTGAAGTCTAACTGAGTTGAAGTGTGGAAGAGGACTAAAACTGGATAAAAAGATGACACCTCAGTCTCCTAACTCACCCATCCACTCATTGGTTTCCACCTCACACCCAAACACTCGCTTGCTCATGAAGGTAGGCGTTAATTCCTCACGTGAATCCTCATTTACCAACCCATTCGTATATCCACCAAACATTATAACAAGTGTATCCAAGCTTTTTTTTTAAAACCTTAAACATGGATGAGGGGCGGTCCACCATACTCAAACGCACCCTTCATGGAGTTAGCGTGAATCCCATCTAGGTTGACGTCATCTCCTTCCTTTATAATTTGAAACTCACTTAAACTATCCAAAGTTTTAATAACTTTCACATGGGAGAGGGTTGCATAATTTTTTTTTAAAACCTTAAACATGATGAGGGACGGTCCACCATACTCAAACGCACCCTTCATGGAGTTAGCGTGAATCCCATCTAGGTTGACGTCATCTCCTTCCTTTATAATTTGAAACACACTTAAACTATCCAAAGTTCTAATAACTTTCACATGGGAGAGGGTCACATGCTTATGAGGGGCATGCCATGTCATTTCGCTACTTAAACATTTGATTTTTTACCTTTTTCAATTTTGACATTAGTGCGAGTTTGGTGCCCTTTTAGCATTAAAATGTCAATTCAATGCTTTGTTAGCTAATAATGCCTTCAGGGATGTTTTAGCCGCCCGAAACATAGAAAAAGTGGTCTATATGGTAAAGAAGACACTATGAGTGTAAAAATGAGCATCCCCGCGCCAAGAACGGATTCCGAACCCATCTTTTATTGCATTTTGAAGTCTTTAATGAAACCATTAAAAATGACTTTAAAAACGGAAAATAATAATAACAATAATAATTTTCTCAAAATTAAACGAAACTATAGGGGGATCTAGCTCATGTCCATACGACTCAATTCAAATGCCTAGCATGTTTATAAACACTGACACAAAGGCTCTAATAACCTCCTAAGACCTAACCACCAAGACACTTACCACAACTTTGGAGGTGTGAGAGAAAAACTCAGAAATTATTAGTCATTTGTTCAACAACCAATAATTACCAAAGGAAAAAACACTTTGGGCTAGTCGACGTGATGCCTAAGTCTAAGAATCCGAGCATTTTATAAAAAATGACCATGCTAGCACATTTTTTACAATTTCCCCAAGGGGGTATGAACATGTGTTACAAAAAAAATTGAACAAACTCCTAGAAAAAGCTTGGCGGACTTTTGAACTATGAAGAATGAATAAGTGTGCTTGTTTAAGCTTTGTTGGCTCATTTAAAAACTCCACCAAGTACAACTTAGGTGGTAACAGGGCCTACCCACAGGCTTGTTTTAAAAATGCAACACAATACCATTTGAGGGATAACTTCTTTCTCCTCACTTGACGAAGGTTCTTAGTGGCCAAAACATATGATATCTACCCTATAAGTGTAACGCCCCCATATCCCATAATGCAGATAAATTAAAATTTTTACTTTAAGAACCCTTGTTCTCCTTCAAAACACAGGGCATGGACGTTAACACACACTTCAACCTTCATTCTCGGGCTTAGGAACCACTGTAACAGTCGTTTCGCCATTGACAGATCCCTTCTGTGACCAGAAACACATTTTCTACACTAAACTTGTCATTTCCGCACTCCGCATTCCGCACTTCCGCTTTCCACCGTTCTGACCTCGAAAATCGGAAATCGAAAACATAATGTGCAACGGAAACATTTAAACACTCTTCTTCCTTACGCTTTCCGCCCTTTCGACCTCGGAAATCGGAAATCGAAACCGCACTCTGTGTTCCGCACTTCCGCATTCCACCAGTCCAACCTTAGAAATCGGAAATCGGAAACATAATGTGCAACGGAAACATTTAAACACTCTTTCTCCTTCCACCTTCCGCACTTCCACTTTCTGCCTTTCTGACCTCGGAAATCGGAAACATAATGTGTGACAGAAACATTTAAACACTCTTTCTCCTTCCACTTCCGCACTTCCACTTTCCACCTTTCCGACCTCAGAAATCGGGAATCGAAAACATAACAAACGGCGGAATCCTTTATCCACTTTCTGCCTTCTGACTTCCGCACTTCCGGCTTCCGCTGCGGAACTCAAAAATCGGGGAAAATAACTTTCGACCTTAGCTTTTTTCTGCACTTCCGACTTCCACTTTCCAACCTCAGACTTCAGAAATTGCAAAACACACTTTCTGTCTTGTTTTCAATTGCCCTTTCTGCCTTCCGTAGGAGGATCCAGGGGTGCGAAAACATAAAAATTCTGCCTTGTTCAACTTTCCATTTTCTGGGTTCTGCCCTCCACAGGAGGATTCCAAGGGGCGGAAACACTAAGTCAGTGGTCTTCTGACTCTGTAACCGGATTCTAGCCTCCATGAACTTAGACAAATGCATGGCAAAAACACAAGGCATATATAGAAGTAAAATGCAGGAAAACATAACATAATTAAACTTCTACTTAACCATCAATAAGCATTCAACATGATCATAATAACTCATAAGCAAATACATGGCATAAACAAGCATAACAGAGATACTTATATTGATAATTAAGTTGTCCCGCAACTAGCTATGTCGCTGCAACGTTCCACCCAACCATAGGCCAATGTGTCCATTAATCTCTCAACACCACTGCCACCCCTAAGTTGGGCATGATTTCTGCAAGGAACTAGGGAACAACAAGCTTACACATATCCAACACTCATAACACATAGTCAAGCCAACATATAAGTTTCACAGGATAAACAACCAAGCCAACTCATAGTTGGGTTTATCAGACTATCTAGGCAACAAGCCAAAGCACTGTTGGGTTTCACAGGCTACGTAGCCAAGCTAGCACACAGTTGGGTTTCACAGATTGTACACAGTGAAGCCAACATCCACATTAAGGACCAGCCAAGCCAATAGATGGGTTTCAAGGGCTATTCAGCCAAGCCATCTTTCACAGTTGGGTTTCACAGACTGTCCACCCAAGGCTTACACACATGGCCCAAAGAACAACAAGACATAGCCAAACCAACTACCAGTTGGGTTTCACAGACTGCTAAGGCAATGGACAGGAAGAACTGCTAAGCTAGTGAGCTCATCCACAGAGCTAAGGACACCTTCACAAGATCTATCTGGCCTAGCATCCACGTCGCCTACATAGCCAACACAAGGAAGTGTCCCCTTCTCTGCTCCATAGTCCCTCGAGCTACACCTTCCCTTCCAGTGCTCTTCAGGATGTGCAGAGTAGATTCACCAGCCACTCTTATCTTATTGTGAGGTTCCAAACTAGGTTTAATAAGCACATTCTACGTTTCTCCCACTCCTAAGTCTTGCATACAATTCAAATCCAAACCTGGGTGAAACACAGCAAACCTCAGGGAAACACATCAACACAAGCTTCACTCACTCTGTAACAGAGGAAACCACTGCAGAAACAGCTTCTGTAACTCAAGAGAGTGAAACAAACCGTTCTGAACAATAGACCATGACACAATAGCACTGGGGAGACCACGGAGGACTACACTCTCATAAAATCGAGTGATCTCCACTACCCATTTACTCAGCAATACCACGAGTTTCTCAACTAGGATTGAATGACCAGCATGAACAACATGAAACAAGACACGACTCTACAAGCATGCTCAACGAACAGCTCCCATGAATCGAATGGTTGAATGAACAGAAGCATTATGACAATCCACGACCCTCAGGAATAACAAAACGTTATTGTATCTGGGAGAAAGGACAGACTGGCATGCATCACATGCTTCCTTGCTGCAGAAGCAAGAATACGACTTCCCCATACTGCAGACTTGCTCAGTCAAGCAATCATACTGCCATGCCTTGCTCTGCACAAGGCATTAACTGCCTCATCCAACTTCTGGAAGAAATTAACAATTAAGGACAGAGGACAAAATTTAGTTGAGGGTTCATGGGTTTCCCCATTGACATCTGGTCACACCCTATTAGCTCAGGGGGTTTGACTAACTCCCAACCCTATCCCTTGTGGAATCATGCCCCCAACTCTTTCATGTTGCAGTGCCATATCTAGCTGTGGTATTTTATTAAATTGTGCATTTACATGATATGCAAAATGCTCTATGCTTAACTTAGCACCAAAACCATAGGTATCAACCTTGATCACCTATCCACAAAATATCAATCAATGGCAGGGCCTTGGCCTTGAGCTCCTTGCCATGATTCAAATACAATACATACATCATGTACAATCTTATTACCATGGGGTCAAAACCGGGGTGTTACATTCTCCTCCCCCTTACAACAGCACTGTCCTCAGTGCTTTTCAAAATTGAACAAAACTGCTACACTGGTACCACCTCAATGCTCTGCAAAATTGAACAAAATGGATGTGCCAATCACATGGCATCCCTCTAGCTTCCGTAAGCCTCATCAGGACTATAGTGCTCTCATTGCACCTTTACCCGTCCTATGGATCGATTTCGGAGCATGTTGACCTTCCTATCGAGGATGCAATGGCTCGGTTTGAAACTCTCCCTCGAGTTCCACCTGAATCATATCCCAATCAATCACATGGTTAGGGTCATGTACATATTTCTTAAGCAAAGAAACGTGAAAAACATTATGAGCTCTAGTGCTAGCATGAAATGCAAGTCTATATGCAACTGGCCATATTCTTTCAAGCACTTCAAACGGCCCACAATATCTAGGTGACAGCTTGGCAAAACTTCCAAACTTCAAGGAACTCTTCCTTGCCCTCACTTTGAGGTAAACATGATCCCCAACACTGAACTCTCTATGCACCATATGCTTATCCGCATAACTATTCTGTCTGTCCTGGGTTGCTTTCACATTTTGCCTAATCTTTGCAACCTATTGCTCCATTTCCTTGAGCAAATCTGGACCAAGCACAATCTTGTTCACTGGATTTTCCCAAGACACTAGTATCCTACACCTTCTTCCATACGAAGCTTCATATGGACTCATCCCCAAGGATGCTTGTTGTCCATTATTATAGAGAATTTGACCAAGTGTAAATAATCCTCCCACTTGGATGGTTTGTCCATCACATACATGCGAACCATGTCTTCAAGCACTTGATTCACTCTCTATGTCTAACCATCAGTCTGAGGACGATAGGTAGTGATGAAGTTCAACTTGGTACCCAAATATGCAAATAGACCCTTCCAAAAATTAGAAGTGAACTTAGGATCCTTGTCAGAGACTATTGCCTTAGGCAATCCATGCAATCTGAAAATCTCCTTCATGAATATTTTTGCAATGGCATCAGTCTTATATGTGGACTTAACCGGTATAAAATGTGCGGCCTTTGTCAACTTGTCCACCACAACCATGATGGAATCATGTTGTCTCCAAGTCATTGGCAATCCTGTAATAAAATCCATGAAAACAACTTCTCATTTCCATTCTGGAACTCGCAAAGGCTGCAACAACCCTATTGGGTGTTGATGCTCAACCTTCACCTACTGACATTTCATGCACTTTGAAATATACTCAGCAATGTCCCTCTTCATTCCTGACCAAAAATATTGTTTTCTGGTTGTAGAAATTGTTTTCTGATATCTTGGGTGACCAAAATATGGAGCTTGATGGATCTCATCCATAACAATTATCCTCAAGTCTGCTACATTTGGAATATAAATTTTGTTTTTATAAGTAAAAAGTCCATCTTCTTCCAATTTATATCCCTCATACCTCTTCTCAAGACTTTACTGCTACAATTTCTCATTGATCTACACATACATTTCATCTTCAGCATTATGATTAGCAATCTGTTGTCTCAAATCTGATAGGAAAATACTAAGAGATGTCACATGCATTTCATGCACCTTCCTGTTGAGTGCATCAACCATTTTATTTTCTTTTATGTTTATGTGTTTGATTTCAAAATCAAACTCACATAAAAACTCCAGCCATCTAGCTTTCCTAGCATTTAAAGTAGACTTATTGAACAAATATTTCAGACCATAATAGTCTGTCCTTAACTCAAATTCTCTGCCCATTAAGTAATGCCTCCACATCTTGAGAGCATGTACTATAACTGCAAGTTCTAAATCATGAGTGGCATAGTTCTTCTCATGATCCTTCAACTTTCTTGACTCATAGCATACCATGTGGTTGTCTTGCATAAGAACTCCTCCAAGCCCTTGACGACATGCATCAGTACACACCACAAAATCTTTTTCTGGGTATGCAATCTTCAAGACTGGCGCACTTATGAGAAGATTCTTCAACTGTTGGAAGCTTTCTTCACGTCTTTGTGTCCATTCAAACTTTATCCCCTTCTTTTGCAAAGAAGTGATTGGATGTGCAACCTTGGAGAATCCCTCAATGAATCTCTTGTAGTATCCTGCAAGTCCCATAAAAAATCTTACATCTGTCACATTTCTTGGAGTAAGCCAATTCATAATGGTTTTAATCTTTTCAAGATCTACAAATATGCCATTATCTAAGATAATGTGACCCAAATAGTGAATTCTATCTTTATAGAAGTCACATTTGCTCAACTTTGCATACAGCTTATGCTCCCTTAGCAATGTCAAAGTCAGCCGTAGATGTTCTTCATGTTCTTCATCATTCTTGGAATAAATAAGAATGTCATCAAGGAAAACAAGAACAAACTTGTCTAGATACCTGTTGAAAACACTGTTCATGAGGCACATAAATGTAACTGGTGCATTTGTGAGACCAAATGGTACCACTACAAACTCATAATGTCCATACCTTGTTCTGAATGCTTCCTTATGAATGTCTTCATCCTTGATTCTTACCTGATGGTAACCAGACCTCAAGTCAATCTTGGAAAATACTTTTGCTCCCCTCATTTGATCAAAGAGGTCATCAATCCTAGGAAAAGGGTATTTATTCTTCACAGTAACTTTGTTCAGCTACATGTAATCAATACACAACCTAAGTGTACCATCTTTCTTCTTCACAAACAGAACTGGTGCTCCCCAAGGAGACACACTCGGCCTGATATACTTCTTCTCCAACAACTCTTGTAGCTGCATCTTAAGCTCTAGCATTTCAGGTGTACTCATCTTGTAGGGTGTCTTGGACACTGGTGTTGCCCCTGGTATAAGTTCAATGGTAAAATCAATGTCCCTCTTTGGAGAAAGCCCTGGAATTTTATCAGGAAAAACATCCATGAATTCCTGCAACACATGAAAGTCCTCCAACCTAAGAGTTTCATTCTTTGTTGCCTCCACAACATGAGAATATTTGTTGCCTCCACAACATGAGCTGCATACACTCTGCAACCTTTCCTATAGAACTTCTTCAGCTGCATTGCTGAAATTTTCCTAATAGAAATCACCTTTGGAATGCCTCTTACAATTCTTAAGTTGCCTTCTTCATCTATGCATTCAAAAGTCTTTTTGTAACAGTCAAGCTTAACTCTGTGAGCTTCTAACCAATCCATTCCAATGAGAATGTCATAGGAACCAAGTGGTAGAACATTCAGATCTACATAAGTGACCAATCCATCCATAACCAATGGACATTTATCTACCACTTCACTTACCTTTCTCTTGATTCCAGTGGCTCACTGAACTAACCATGATTTGTTATGCTTTAACTTCTTAAAAGCACAAATCTCAACTACTTCTATACAATTCCCAGAGCTCATCCACCCTTGAATGTCTGTCAAACTTTGCAACATGGCGGGATTCAGCTAATGCTGTTCTTCTAGAGATTTAATCAGGCTTCTCATGGTGGCTGTAATATCTAGGGGAGTATCTTAAAATATTCTCCCATTAGACTGTGTATCAACATTTCCAACTCGGATGTTTTCTCCCATAGCATCTTCCTCGTGCTCATAGAGATTCTGTGTATCAGACATGCCATAGGTTCTCATGACTGAGCCAAAACTAACTTTTTCAATCTGCACTATGACTGCAAAATGTGTTAACAACATCATTTGTTAGCTGCATAGAAATTTCATATTAAAACCATTTACTTACTGTCACCCAGTCCATCCAGGCCTAATGTTACAACCATTAGCTCTGATATCAATCTATAATGTCCCCATACCCCTTAATGCGGATAAATTAAAAAATTTACTTCAAGAACCCTTGTTCTCCTTCGAAACACAAAGCATGAACGTTAACACACACTTCAACCTTCATTCTCGAGCTTAGGAACCACTGTAACAGTCCTTCCACTCTTGGCAGATCCCTTCTGCGACCAGAAGTACATTTTCTGCACTGACCTGTCCTTTCCACGTTCTGCACATCCGCTTTCCGCCCTTCCGACCTCGGAAATCGAAAATCGGAAACATAATGTGCGACAGAAACATTTAAACACTCTTCCACCTTCCGCACTTCCGCTTTCTGCCCCTCCGACCTTGGAAATCAGAAATCGAAAACATAATTTGCAACGGAAATACTTAACGACTCTTCCGCCTTCCGCCTTCCACACTTCCACTTTCCGCCTTCCCGACCTCTAAAATCGGAAACATAATGTGCGACGAAAACATTTAAACACTCTTCTGCCATCTGCACTTCCGCTTTTCGACCTCGGAAATCAGAAACATAATGTGCGACGAAATCATTTAAACACTCTTCCGCCTTTCGCCTTCCGCACTTCCGCGTTCCGCCTTTTGACCTCGGAAATCATGAATCAGAAACATAACAAATGGTAGAATCCTTTATCCACTTTCCACCTTCCAACATTCGTACTTCTGCCTTCCGCTACGGAAATCGAGAAAACAACTTTTGACCTTAGCCTTTTTCTGCACTTCCGACTTCTGCTTTCCAACCTTGTACTTCGAAAATCACAAAACACACTTTCTTCCTTGTTTTCAACTGCCCTTTCTGCCTTCCGCAGGTAGATCTCAGGGTGCGAAAACACAACAATTTTTCCCTGTTCAACTTTCCCTTTTTCCGATTTCTGCCCTCCGCAAGCAGATTCCAAGGGGCGGAAACACTAAGTCAATTGCCTCCTGACTCTGTAACAGGCTTCTAGCCTCCATGAACTTATGCATTGCAAAAACACAAGGCATATACAAAAGTAAAATGCAAGAAAACATAACAAAAGTAAACTTCTATTTAACTATCAATAAGCATTCAACATTATCATAATAACTCATAAGCAAATACAAGGCATAAACAAGCATAACATAAATACTTATCTTGATGATTAAGTTGTCCCGCAACTAGCTATGTCGTTGCAATGTTCCACCCAACCATAGGCCAGTGTGTTTATTAATTTCTCAACACCACTGCCACCCCCGAGCTGGGCATGGTTTCCATAAGGAACTAGGGAACAATAGGCTTACACATAGCTAGGATTCATAGCATATAGTCAAGCCAACAGATAGATTTCACCGGCTAAACAGCCAAGCCATCTCACAGTTGGGTTTATTAGACTGTCCAGGCAACAAACCAAATACATCCACATAGCCAAGCCAACACATAGTTGGGTTTCACAGACTGTACACAGTCAAGCCAACATCCACATTAAGGACCAGCCAAGCCAAAAGATGGATCTCACGAGCTACTTAGCCAAGCCATCTTTCACAGTTGGGTTTCACAGGCTGTCCACCCAAGGGTTACACACATGGCCCAAAGAACAACAAGACACAGCCAAGCCAACTACCAGTTGGGTTTCATAAGCTGCTAAGGCAGTGGACAAGAAGAACTGCTAAGTTAGTGAGCTCATCCATAGAGCTAAGGACACATTCTTAAGATCTATCTGGCTTGGTATCCACATTGCCTACACACCCAACACAAGGAAGTGTCCCCTTCTCTGCTCCATAGTCCCTTGGGCTACACCTTCCCTTCCAGTGCTCTTCAGGATGTGCAGAGCAGATTCACTAGCCATTCTTATCTTATTGTGAGGTTCCACACTAGGTTTAACAAGCACATTCTACGTCTTTCCCACTCCTAAGTCTTGCATACAGTTCAAATCCAAACCAG
Source organism: Pseudotsuga menziesii (assembly GCA_001517045.1). NCBI lineage: Eukaryota > Viridiplantae > Streptophyta > Pinopsida > Pinales > Pinaceae > Pseudotsuga > Pseudotsuga menziesii. The sequence continues at coordinate 208,322 of LPNX010081067.1, forward strand.
GGTGCACAACACAGCAAACCACAGGGAAACACAACAACACGGGCTTCACTCACTCTGTAACAGAGAAAACCACTGCGGAAACACCTTTCACGACTCAGGAGAGTGAAACAAACCGTTCTGAACAATGGACCACGACACAACAACATTAGAGAGACCACGGAGGACTACACTCATAAAATCGAGTGATCTCCCCTGCCCATTTACTCAGCAATACCACAAGTTTCTCAACCAGGATTGAATGACCAGCATGAACAACACAGAACAGAACACAACTCCGCAAGCAGGCTCAACGAACAATGCCCATGAACCAAATGGTTGAATGAACAAAAGCATTATGACAATCCCCAACCCTCAAGAACAACAAAACCTTCTTGCGTCTGGAAGAAAGGACGAACTGGCACACATCACGTGCTTCCTTGCTGTAAATGCAAGAATGTGGCTTCCCCATACTACAAACTTACAAGCTTGCTCAGACAATCAATCAGACTGTTATGCCTTGCTTTGCTTAAGGCATTAACTGACTCATCCAACTTCTGGAAGAAATTAATGATTGAGGACAAAGGACAAAAGATAGTTGAGGGTTCATGGATTTCTCCATTGACATCTGGGTTCATGGATTTCTCCATTGACATCTGGTCACACCCTATTGGCTCAGAGGGTTTGACTAACTCCCCACTCTATCCCTTGTAGAATCATGCCCCTATCTCTTTCACGTTGCAGTCCCATAGTTAGCTGTGGTATTTTATTAAATTGTGCATTTACATGATATTCAAAATGCTCTGTGCTTGACTTAGCACCACAACCATAGGTATCAACCTTGATCACCTATCCACAAAACATCAATCAATGATAGGGCCTTGGCCTTGACCTTGAGCTCCTTGCCATGATTCAAATACAATACATACATCATGTACAATCTTAATATCATGGAGTCAAAACCGGGGTGTTACAATAAGTTACAGCCATAGGATGTCGACGGTACCTAGATATTGTCATTTTCTACTTACATTTTTAATAATGGATTAAAATATTTAGGTTTCTTTCTTAAACATAATGATTATAGAGAAAGGAAATGAAATTGGCTATCTGAAATAATAGAAAAGAAACAAACTGGTGCTAAATGTGGTTATCCAAAGGGGGCAAATTGACCTTAGTTTAGTCAATATTAGAAAGGATTCAAGGTTAGTAGCAGTCTTCAGCTTACATTCCAAAAAAAAAAAATTGGAGAAATTCAAAAAAATATGTTTTAGCTTTCCATGGATAGTAAAACAGGTAAAAAAGGGTACAAAAGGGATCACATTGCTGAAGTGGGAAAATTTATCAAAACCTAATGAGAAAAGAAGATGGGGTTTAAGGA
>LPNX010081071.1:0-26898 GCA_001517045.1 Pseudotsuga menziesii
AGTGAGTATGAAGGTAAATGTCTCCAACACCCCCCCTTAAGCTATACTCAGGAAGAGTTAGAAAACATAGATGCATAAAATGCTAGGGCCCTAGCAACAAAGTCCATAGGTCACCCTGTACAATAAAGTAACTTCTTAATATAACCAAGGAAACGGGAAAAACCTCATGGGAAAAATACCCCCCTCAAACTAAGCAGTAAATCAAGAATTTGGTTCTTCTATGCAGCAGCATCCTGAGACTGTGCATGTGAACCTCTGAATCCAAACTAAATGAATATGTCTAGAGGAATCTTCCACTTTGGAAGAAAAACAATGCACTCAACTGAATCAGAAATATAAATAGCTGCATGGTGGAAACTGGACCCATGTAGAGCAACTGAAATCATCTGAAGAGAGAGCAAAGGTTCTTGAGGATTCAAACCATGTGTGGAACACTCAAGAAACTGATATTTTGAAGCCTTGAACAGAAAACCATGAGTGGTAAAATCAGCCCCAAATATTAGGAGCAAGTGTCCATGCGGATGCAGAATGTCTTCCTCTTTACTAGTTCTATGAGGAGATGAGCTTGTGACCAAAGGTAGAGAATCCCTGGGACTCTGTAGAGTGAATTATTGAGCTCCATAATCAGATTATGAAATAGCTAATGAATCACAAAATAAAATATCAGCAACCTCATAAGAGGAAACTAACACCAAATCCCCATAAGCAAATTTGAAGAAGAATTGCGGTACTTGATTTTTCACACCGAAATTGGTGAGAGCAGCTACAAGCATGACTGAAGGATTTTGAATTTTAAAATATGAACAAAATAATATCAGATCAGAATTTAAATCAGATCTAAATAAGTTCACAACAGATCCAAAACTGTGAAATGAAATCAAATCCCCAGCAGCAGTTTTGTAGGAGACTTGCGGTACTTGTTTCTTCACACCATTGATGAGAACAGTTGCAAGCAGTACTAAAGTTTTATGAACCTGAAATTTTGAACCAAGAAATATCAGATCAGATCCAAATAATATCATATCAGATCCAATAAGGTTCATATCAGATCCAAAATTATGGTCAACCGAGACGGTAGATGCACAGTTTTCTTCTTCTTCAAAATTCTGAATTTTGGTGCATGCAATCCTGCAGGATTTTGCTAGAAGATCTAGATCATGGGGAGTGAATGTGTCACTCTGGTAATATGATGTTTCTTCTGAAATATCCAAGGTATCACATATTTTCACACCATCAGAAACATTAGAGGAAGAAAATTCAAATTTCTCCTCACTTTCGGAAGCAATTACTGGTAAATTTTGCACAGAATTCAAAGGAAAATCACCGGTGAATGTTTGAATGGAAGTGCAGCAGTGTTTTTCTTCAATATCAGAGATTCGAATGTCTTCTTCTATTTCAGCAGTATGAGAATATGGGATATCAGAGATCTCATGAACTTCCGGAGCATCAGGAGAAGGAGTCACTTCATGGAGACTTTCTTCAATTCGAATTGACTGTGTAGAAGATTCTGCTTCATCTTCATCTTGAACAACTTCATCAGAGAGAGTAGTGGCTGTGAATTTTGAGTGAAGAACTCTTGTGGTGCTGGCTGTGATCTCCAAAGTACTATTATGATCCTCATTGTGCTTGCCAAAGGCTCTGTCCAATATTGGCCAGAAATTCTTTGGGTATTCAATATAACAAGTAAGGTAGTACAAGCTATCATCAAGGGCCAGACATATTGCTCCAAAAGCTATGTCACCATAATTTAGCCAGTCATTCTCATTCTCATAAGACTCTCTTCCAATTCCAATAGACACCTCATAGAGACCTCGTCTCTTGAGAGATGCAATCATCTTCAACTTCCATTCCCAATAGCTTGTGAATGGGGTGAGAAGAGGGATTGATGAGTCCATTCGAAGTTGTACCTGATAAAACCTACAAATCAAAACAAAAAGGCACCGTAAGGTCAGACATACTGCACATTTAGACTTTCATCACACCCAGCATATTCAATCAAGCAAGCTTGATCAACAAGTTCTTTACTTGGGGTATTAAGTGGTAAGCCTTGGCTTCTGGTGTAGTGCTGGATTCTTGAGCTATTGCTCAAATTTCATGGAGAAATCTGTCAAAAATCTTGTTCTTGAGAGATTGATCTTCGTCCCACCACATGCTCTGATACCATATTAATTCTTGCACATGATCTAGGAACTAGGAATCAAAATCATCAAAGAATAATTAACAAATACTCATGAATTGGAAATAACTGGAATCCAAATAGGTTTCCTCTCTGTATATTATATAAACAATAAAGGGTTACAATTTCCATGCATAGCAATAGCTTAAATCCATGAAGAATTCGAATACCTAAGGGACAATTCGAATTCAGTGAGTGAGTCTAGCTTAACTGACTCTTTGCCATGCAATCTCACTCAGTTAACCACTTGACCAAAACCCTAATTGACTCACCAAACCCTAACTGAATTTGGAGTGCAATAAATGACTGAATCTCAGCTGAAGGAGATCAAACACATGTCATAGAAATCCAATCATCAAGTGCTAGTACTGCATGACTCCAATAAACCCTGATGAGGTTAACTGAAGCTGAACTGACCATCAGAAGTTGGTGAAGGCGCCTTGTTCACTCCAGTTCATTAAAATAATAATAAATAATCATTAAATAATCATTAAATAATATATTTAATGAATGGAGGCACCTTAACTGACTGTAACTGATTGGTTGAACTGAAAGTAACCACCAATTAGCAATTAGGTGCATGAATGTCACACAGATCACCCCTGGAGTGCTCCAGTTAGCCTCCTTGACTATAGGTAGGCGTGGGAGTGACTAGGATGATGGTAATTAATGCTCCACTGATGTCAATTAAACTTAGGATAGTGGTTTAACTAGGCCAATTTGACCAAAGGAGTGAGTATGAAGGTAAATGTCTCCAACACTACGTAGCTAAATTATTTAATAGAAGAAGAGTAATTTCATAATTATATTTAATACTAACTGTCGTTATATGAAGTTTGATAATTCATTTTTTTCAAATGATATAACATTTTTAAAACATGTTATGCATTATATAGTATATGTGCCTTGTTTACCAAAAGGTGACCAGTCCAATGTTATGTTAACAAAGGATGTGTCATCACATATCTTCTACATAGCTAAAAAATTGTGTAAGAGTAATTCCAGCGCTGTCTACATCAGTTTGACTAGGTCTATAATGTTGATGATAAAAGGAGTATGCATATTAAGATTATGATGTGAAATTAAATGCCTCCCTTCCAAAATCTTGTCAATTTCTCTTTGTTACCTGTCATTAGAGATACAATACCTATTCACACTAATGTGAGAGATTTAGGTCTCTTAAAGTGTTATGTCTGCAATTTCATTGTGTTGTCGAGTTGTGGAAGCTCTACCAACTACGTAATATTCACCATTTGGATGTAAAATTGATCTCAAAGATCTAGGGAGTGAATTTAAGAGTTGTTGCATTTATGTAGGAAGTTTCCAAAATGGTTTACTTGAGATTTGTGAGTGACTATTGAAAATTTTTATCTCTCCTTGGACCATTCTTCATTTAGTAGGCGAGTTCACTTATTACTAAGTTTTTTTTCTTACCCCAAGGCCAAACACCATGTAGAATAGGGCTTAGGATTGCATGTTGGGAATATTAGTCAATTAAGATGTTTTTATCATTTCCTAGAGTCGATTGTAATGCTTGGGGCATTTCCATCAAAAAGAACAAGACTAAATTCCAAAACGAACAGAGACCTTTGATCACCTCTATGTTTTTTCATCTCTTGTTTTGATCACCTTTTGATCTTCTACAGGTACGTTGAAGCCAACTCTTCAATTTGGGGAGGGCTATTTGAATAAGCCACTAACAATACAATTTGTTTCAAGGTGTTTCATCTCGATAGTAAGATTTCTTCATCCTTTTTAGAGATTTGAATTGAAAGTGCATACTTTGCTTCCTTGCTCTTTGTTTTATTAATGAACTAATATGCATGTGTAAATTTGAATTACTTCTTTTTTTCATTTATTTATGGATGCACTCACCTCATTTCGTAGCCTTATTATATCCAAAATTTTGAAAAAAATGTTATAATTTTATTCATTTCTTACCCAACTAAAAGGTACACATGGATGTAAATGCAGATGGGTCCAAGTGATGTTGTGGACTTTGGAATTTTTATTGGTGAAGAAGATTGTCCCCTTGGCATAGTCCAGTGTCAAAAAGGTTGTACATATGCTGATATCCATTCTGAAATTGTGAATGATGAAGTCGTTCAATATTTTTTTGATTTTATTATTGGCTCAACTAGATGTATTAAATTGAGCACATAGATCTATGGAAAAACACACAACTCACAAAATAGATCACACAATTTACTTAGCAATTGAAGAATGAAACAGTGCAAAAATGGCTTGCAGCTGTGAATGCTTTCATTATTCAAAAAGTAATTGGAGAATAATTACAATGAAGTACAATGGATTTCATAGCCACATGAAATTCGAATCCACATGAGGAAATTCAAATTGATAGACTCTACTTGACTGTAGGTAACTAAGACCTTGTCTAAATCACTATCGGAGGACTCAATAGTTAGTTACTGACCTTGTCTAAATCATAATCGGAGTTCATCGGAGCTCTAAAACACAACTCAAGTGTTACATTCAGTGTTGACTAAGGCTAACTAACTGTGGTAGGTAAGAAATGCGCCCCTCCTGAGTGTAGTCAAGTAAACCTAGTGCTAACTGAATGTAGAGGACTAGAACTAAATGTAACTGACTCCTAACTTAGCTTAACTACTCATCAACTTAACTGAACTGACCTTGGTTGGTTTCGGCACTCCCAATGGCTTCCTAAATTGTAGGGATTGGTCTAGGAGGCTCCTAAACTGATGCAATTAAGTGCAATCCGTGGCAGTAAGCCTCAATTAGTGTTCCCCACACTTTAGTAACTAAAACATGTGCCCCAATTAGGCCAAGTGGACCCAATGGTGCTAATGACTATAAATAGACTGGATGGACTCCCGATTTAGACATATGACCAAATTTGTACAAGGGAGGATTAATAATCCTAACACCCCCCCTGAATGCTAACTTGGACAATTTGTGGGCCCTGGTAACTAAGACCATAGGTCACCCATTACATCAAGTAAAATAAAATAATTTCTTAATACAAGGAGCTGGGGAAAAAACCACATGGGAAAAAATCCCCCCCTATATCTAAGCAGGTAGAATCAGGTCTCAAGTTTGAAAAACTTGAAAATATGTTGCTGCAATCTTCATCTCTGTGAGGTAGCAAAGAAACATGCATGGTGTGTTGTGCATAGGTATTCTGGGGCCTGGCATGTAGACTTCTCCTTCTTCTCCAAAAACGATGATGGAAGGAAGGAGGAATGTAACCTTTGTCTCTTGCTAAAAGAAGAGGTGTATGATCATATCCATTCTTCTGAATGTAGTGAGACTGATCCCTTGCCATATAACATCTTACAGGGAGTCTATTGAAGCTCCCTGAAGGAGATAAGATAGCATGATATAGCGCAAGGGTCTTTCCTTTCTGAGTATCAGGTGAGTTTCCAGTCATCTTCCTAGCTTCCAGTTTGGAAGTAGGGACTGAATCTAGAACTGAGTCACCCTGAATCTCAAGATCATAAACTGATAAACATGGATCTGCAATACTAGTAGAAGCTGTAAAAGAAGTAGATGCAATGATTTTACCTTCCCTTGCAAGTGGCTGCTGAGAGTGCACTAGTTCTGAAGGAGGCATGAAATGTGAGAACTCATATGATTTTGAAGCATGATTTGCAGTACCCTTTTCTATGATGCTCCCAGTAGAGATATCTGTGATCTCCACTGAGTCAGGACCAAATATCACTTGCTTTGGAGACCCAGTATGGGTCATCTGATATAGAGATAACAAGTTTGAAGCTAGGGAGGGAACAAATAGCACATCTTTGAACCTTCCATGTTCATCCCCTTTGTTTTGACTTTACTGTTATTGCCCATCTGAATACTAGGACCATCAAAGTACTGGAAAGAAGAGAATGATTCTCTGGATGCATCCATATGGTTGGAATCTCCAGAATCAATGTGGAAGACATGTGATGATGTGCAGCAAGCCTTCAGTGCATGGCCTTTCCTTTGGTATTATTCATCTTCTTCTTCTTCAGAGTCATCCTTCCTTGCACTAGAAGGTAGAGAAATGTTATGATTCTTCAAAAGAAGATCCATTTCATCAAGTTGTCTTCTCATACAGGAGCTTTCTGATAGAAGGCCTTTAGTGCATGGCATTTCCTTTGGTATTATTCATCTTCTTCTTCTTTAGAGTCATCCTTCCTTGCGCTAGTAGGTAGAGAAATGTTATTTTTCTTCAAAAGAAGAGCCATTTCATTAAGTTGTCTTCTCATATAGAAGCTTTCTGAATGAAAGCGCCTTCCACAGTAAGAGCAGAGGACCTTTCCTTTGCCATTCTTCTTGCTTCTCTTCGAACCTGAAGGTTCTTTTGACTACTCTTTCTTCATAGGAGACTCATCCCTTTTCTTCCCTTTGTCATTCGCTACCTTATCTCCTCTTGCAACCAGAGCTAGATCTTTAGGAGATTGAATGATCCCCATTTGGATCAAATTATCATTCTCAGAAATAAGAGATTGGATGAATGCATTAAGAGTGGGCATATTCCAATTTGGAGTAGTGAGCCTTACTGTTTGGAAGGTGGATACAAAGACTGAGTAGTCTGCATTGAGCTTTGTGAGAATGGAAAGGATGAGTTGATCTTCATCCTTCTTCACTTTGCATTGCTTCAACTGATATATCAGGTTCTTGAACTTTGTGAAGAATTCATTCAAAGATTTGAAATTGGATGGATTGAGAGTAATCAGATCATTTTCTAGCTGATGGATCCTCATCTCATCTTGCTTATCAAATAAGGAGGAAATCTTGTCCCAAACCTCCTTGGGAGTCTCCAATTCTTGTATGTGAAATCAAATATCTCTAGAGACTGAGGAGAGCAAGTGTCCATGGGCTTCATCAAGCCTGTTCATGTACTTAGCTTTGTCTTTATCTGATTCTATCTCTTCCTCTGTTTCTTCTATGAGTCTGAAGAGCTTCTTGGTGTGGAGCATTACCACCATGTCATCCTTCCACTGGTGATAGTTGAAGGGAGTGAGAGGCTCCACTAGATGAGCCATTTTGAATGTAGTAAGAAGGACTGAGCTGCTGTAGCAAATGCAGTGAGAAGAAGAAGCTGCTTGTAGCAAATGCTATAAGAAAAGATGATAACCTATCACACAATCAAACATAAAAAGTAAGGTTGACAGTCTGCACTTTTGGAATTTCCTTCACACCTATCATAGTTGATCAAGCATGCTTGATCAACAATTTCCTAACTTGGGATATTAAGTGGTAAATTCTCCGCTTCTGGTGCAGTATTGGAAGGAGCAATTTGCTCAAAATTTTTTTATCCACCTGGAGATCTGAGGAGGAGAGGTGTCTTGTCTGCCGAGGCTTTGATACCATATTAAATTGAGCACATAGATCTGTGGATAAACACACAACTCACAAAATAGATCACACAATTTGCTCAACAATTGAAGAATGCAACAGTGAAAAAATGGCTTGCAGCTGTGAATGATTTCATTAATCAAAAAGTAATTGGATAATAATTACAATGAAGTACAATGGCTTTAATAGCCACATGAAATTTGAATCCACATGAGGAAATTTGAATTGATAGACTCTACTTGACTGTAGGTAACTAAGACCTTGTCTAAATCACTATCGGAGGACTCAATAGTTAACTGACCCTGTCTAAACCATAACCAAAGTTCATCGAAGCTCTAAAACATAACTCAAGTGTTACATTCAGTGTTGACTAAGGCTAACTGACTGTGGTAGGTGAGAAATGTGCCCCTCATGAGTGCAGTCAAGTAAACCTAGTGCTAACTGAATGTAGAGGACTAGAACTGAATGTAACTGACTCCTAACTTAGCTTAACTAGTTAGAAACTGAACTGAACTGACCTTGGTTGGTTTCGGCACTCCCAGTGGCTTCCTAAATTGTAGGGATTAGTCTAGGAGGCTCCTAAACTTATGCAATTAAGTGCAATCAGTGGCAGTAAGCCTCAATTAGTGTTCCCCACACTTTAGTAGCTGAAACATGTGCCCCAATTAGGCCAAGTGGACCCAATGGTGCTAATGACTGTAAATAGACTCGATGGACTCTCGATTTAGACATGACTCTTGATTTAGACATATGACCAAATTTGGACAAGGGAGGATTAATAATCCTAACGGGATGTCCTTTAAATGTAAATCAAGAGGAAAGAAGGAAACCTACAACAACAAATGTAGGCATTAAGAGGAAAGTATGCACAATGGTTGTTGATACATTGGAATCAAATGTAATGGAGGGAACGCCAATCTCTGAAAACATTGAAGGGAATGTGGAGGAACCTATGCATAAACAACCAAGAGTTGGTAATGTGTCCGAGTCAGTGGAACAAGTTGTGGTTGATCCTAATGTATTGGCATCTTGGGAACATAAAGTGAATAGTTTAATGGAAGAGTTTGTCAAGGAGAAGCTAACACTAAAGGTATATTTAGAAAATGGAAAACCTAATATAAATATCCGTTGTGAAATCTGTGGCATTGATTATGGAATGGGGGAAGTATCCTTGGCAGCGCGAACAATTCGTAACTTCAAAAACAATCATATGAAAACAGGGCCCCATCAATGCCAAATTTCAATGTTGGGAATTAATGAAATTCCTTCAGGTAACAAAGAAAAGTAGACAATAGTGGCTAGAGATCAACTTGAGATTGATCAAGCAATCAAACTTCTACATGTTTTCAACCAAATGCAAGAGCTTAATTTGTTCAAGGTGGTGGAAGCAATACTTGCAAACTACGAGGACAAGAAAAAAGTAAGAGTGGAATGTACACGATGCAATAGATGGTTCTCTTTGGTGCCGGTAAGTGGTAATATTGTTAGTTCTCTAAATGAACACATGAAATCAAAGAAGCACACTACTAATACTACAGTTGAGGCTTCACATGATACAGTTGTGTTGAGGAGTGGAACAGTTGGGAGACCAAAGAAGCCTACCAATGAAAAGTCCCAACAAAGTTTGTCTAAGTTCTTGATCCCATCACTACCATCACCATTACATGGGGCTTCCACAAGTCCACATCCTTCTACTTCAAGTGTGGAAATTAACCAAGTTTTAATTTAATTTGAATTTGAATATGCACATTACTTTATTTATTATTACTTGATAGTAGTAGTTAGTAGATCATTAACCAATGTGTTTTTTCATCTTGTTCTAGGACAAATACCTCCCTCAATATTATTATGTTGGGGGTATTGGGATCCCTATCTTGAGAGAAGAGGGGAGAGATTGGACACAAAGGCTCTAATGGATGAGCAACATGGTGGAAAAAAGTGGGACATAGAGAAACATACCAGGAGAACACTAAATTATCATGGTATTGAATGCAGTATTAATGGTACATATAGACATATTCATTGCAAGAGGGATTCTGAAACAGGAATACCTTTTGATTCATTGACATGCAATTTTCGTAAGATGATACCTAATTGTGATGACTTTTGAATGTGATTATATCGCTAATCAAGGAGCAACATGGAAAGACATGGGAGAGATACAGAGCAAGGTAGAAGGTTGGACCATTTGACTCAAACTGAACTCAAAATTGTTGCAAGAGAAGCAAATGCTACACATAGGTTAACAATGTGATCTATTTCATGGGAGAGGAAAAAGGTTGCTACACTATCTATAAGAACAAGGTCTCTAAGGGAAAAGTTGTTCGAATCTGCAGGAAGGAAGGATGTGTTCAGGTTTTGCAAGGATGTGTGTGAGGCTCATAAGCAAGAAAAATTACAAGGTAAAGATGCAGTTTGGGAATTTTTTCAAGATATATTTCACAACCTAGTTCATTCAAATTCAGGTAGAAGGTATAGTGCATCCACCCAATCCATTTATGAGATGATTAAGTTATGGGGAGGTCCTAGATTACATAGCTTTATTAGCTTGAATCTGGATGGCCCTTCGATATCTACGACTTTAAGGCAAGTTAGAAAATCATTGAAATATATCCTAGGGAAGAAAGAGTACATTTTTGAGACAATTGGAAAAGTTTATGCTTCCTATAAAGCCAAAAATAGTACAGAGGGCCCAATTCCCTTATGCCTTGCTGAAGATGAAACCGTTGTGAAAAAATATGTAAGGTGGGTAGCAAAAAGTGATGCATTGGTGGGTTTTTGTGGTAAGAAAGAAGAACATAAGTGCCAATCACATTTCTTGGTGACAATTGGTGAGGGCGCTGCAGGCTATGAGATTATTATAGATGCCTTCAAGAATTGTGTGATTGGCAATTATGCACATGTTATTATTGTAAACCCTTTACATGAGAAGCTTCCTCATTTGGTTGTGGTTGTTTATCCAATGTGCAACAGGTTTGATGCAAATTTTAGCCATCGACAATGGGAAAAAGCAGAAGACATATGGAAGAAACATGTGGAATATTTTTTAGGACCTATTATTGGTCATTCCTCAGATGGGGATAGTAGGAGAAGAATGCTTATGTTGAAGGATTATTACTCAACGAAAGGAATGAGATATCAAATTCCTTGGGAAGGGTGGAGGATAACTGGGTTGTATGATGGCTTTAAAGTAACAGGACCTCATGACCAGGATTACATCCACAATGGCAAAAAGCTAGTGAATCCTTTGTTTAGTGGTCGACGAGATCTAATTGTTGGAAAATAGTTGATTAGTTTTAACCATGTAAGAATGGTTTATAACAATTTTAAAGTGGATGAACACAAGCTTAAAATTGAGGATATAGAGAGGATTGATCACCAAAACTTGGGTTCAACACAATGCATTGCTTCAAGGCATGTCTAGAGGTGTTTGAAGGAAATGAGATGTAGAGGTGGCAGGATAGAGAGGACATCGGGTATATAGACCTATATAGCAATCATTGCTGACTATATTGATATTTTTTTGTCTCCTAGTTTGAGTCTTTGAGAAAGAGTGCGAAATTCTTCAAGAGTCCATCATTTCTTCACCTTATGGTTATGTTGGGTCAAAGAACAGGAAAATACTAATGTCAACATTAATTTCATTAGTAGAGAGGGATATCAAGATATGGAAATTTCTTGCCACTTTGTGGTTTTGTTGATGAGATTATTTCGTGATCAATACTCTAGCTTACCATGTGCAATGCACCTAACTGGGTCAGATGTATGTGAGAAATTCTTTAGAACATTCGGTGGCATGGTTGGAGTAGAGAGGGCATATGATTTTGTTGACTTACTTCATGCTATTGGAACCCTTAATAGAGTTGCTAAAGAAGAATCGAATCCCCAAGGGATTTGTTTCAATAAATCTCATAGGAGACAAATGAGTATCTAGAACAAATTGCATCAATAAACAATAGAGGAAGGTGATGTCTTGTCACAATATGATTCAATTTCCACCAATAATAAAATTATAGAAGCTCTCAAGATAGGATTGGAGGATGCACAGGGAATTTTACAAGGTCTTGGCATGCAACCAAAAAGACACACAAAAGATTCTTGGTGGTTTAAACCATGGATAGAGGATCACAATGTTCCAACATTTGAAGATGTGGATGAAGTAGTTGATAATTCTCCACCAGGTCATTCCACATCCATATTCCAATCTTCGTCTTTCATGGTACTCAATGATATTGAATTGCAAACGATGGAAAGTGAGTGGAGGCAAGAGTTGGATGGAATTTTAGATTCCGTTTATGAAAATGTAAACATAACTACCAAACTAGTGGTGGAGCTCGATGGAAAGGACATGTACAAATATTGTTTGGTTAGTCAATTGAATGGAAACCTGACATTATCAAAAGATAGATTAACTAAAGTGAGGAATGGAGTATACTTCAGGAGAGATGAGAGGGCCCCCAAAAAGGGTGTTGCAATTGGTTTTAGAATTGGATCAGATTGTGCAGTGTTGTTTGAGAGCGAGTCTATAGCTGTAGCTGAACGTACTACAGGAAAAGGTGTATCTCAAAGTACAACGCACGACGTTTCTTCTGGAACTTGGTACATTGGAAGAGTTCAAAGAATAAGAAATAAGGATGGTAATAGGGTGTTTGATTATCATAATGACATTGATCTTTTGAATAGGCCTGAAGGTGTTGAGCTTCAATGTTGTTGGTAGAATAGAATAAAGGGGCAACGCATGTACAAGTATGATTCAATAGATCATCTATTCATACAACTTGAATATATTATAGCAACGAAAAACCTATCATACAATATTAAGAAAGACACATACAAGTTAGAAGAAAGCGACCACAGAATTTTTGAGGATTTCATTAAAAATTTAAATAGGGTGAAGTTTTCAAGCCATTCTAATTTATCTTATCTTTTGTACTAATATCTTATAACTTATTTATGAAGTAGTATTTTTTGTATTATTGTTGATTTGTTTGTATAAATTCCATACTCATTTTATACTCATTTCAATTTATCTTATTTTCAGGTGCAGTGAATGGTTCGGATGCCGAATGGTTGGGATAACTCTATGTGAAGTTATCGATTGTCAAATATTTCTCTATGCATTCTTGAAGCATGGTTCTTGAGGGTTGTTGGACTGTTGGCTAGTTCAAAATTTATGTTTAATATTAATTTTAAAAGGATGAAACCAGTTTTGTTTGTCAAATTTTGGTGCCCGTGCCCATGTTAGAGTTTTAATATACTTTCTTTTGTTACTTCAATACTTAAATGGAATATTACTTAATGTGTGTTTCTTGAAATGTGTTTTCTGAATGTTTTCTTAAATGGTATATCATGTTCTTTAATTTCGTCATGTTTGTGTGGAGTGCATATTAACTCATTAGGAAATTGTGATTATTGTTGATTCGAAAGATGGCTATGGTGTGGAAATATCTTGTTATAAAACTCATTGTTGTGCACATATTGTGGTATGGAGTGGGTATGATTGGTTCTACTTTCTATAACCAATGAATCTTACACAGTGATGACAAAAATATATAAAACAATGTACCTTGAGAGAGAAAATATTATTGGTCTTGTTGGTCCTATAAAGGAGTTGCATGTCCACCTTATCTGGTTCACCTTGACCTTTTGGGTTTGTTGTTTGTTTTGTTGTGGCCACCTGGGTTGATTCATGATCACCTCATGATCCTTTATCTTACTTTGTCCATAGGTGATGTTTATTAATGTTTTCATACCTTACCTTAAGGAGCGTGACTGAACTCTCTCCCTCTGCGTGATATTTGCATGATATTTGTTGATGCTCCATGTGATATCTTGCTACACCACCCCCATGACTGGGCTTTCCTTGTTACACCTTCCATGTGGTCACTTTGCACCAGCGTGACCATGAATTTGTTGGATTTTGGGTCCTCCCCCAACGTGACCATGGTATGTTTCTTGGGTGGACTATGGGTTCTTCCACAGTGTAATAGTGAGTCTGTTTCTTAGTGGAATGTGGCTCCTCCACTAGTGTGACTGTGATTTGTTTCTTTGCACTTTCTTGGTGGACTATGGGTCCTTCAACAAGTCCGAAAAACTTGCTCCTTAGTGATACCTTGAGAGGTCCTTCTCTAGCATGACTATGATCTATTTTAATGGGTGGAATTTGGGTCATTCACCAGCGTGAAAGTGATTTGTTTCTTGGTGGAATGTGGGTGCTTCACCAACATGACTGTGATCTTTTTTCTTGAGTGGACTGTGGGTCCTTCCCCAACATGACCGTGATCTATTTTCTTGGTGGACTATGTGTCCTTATCCAGCATGACCATGATCTATTTTCTTGGGTGGACTGTGGGTCCTTCCCTAGCGTGACCATGAGGTGACCATGAGCATGTTTTCTTGTGTGGACTGTGGGGTCTTCCCCAGTGTGACAGTGAGTTTCACTTTATGGGTGGACTATGTTTTTTCAAAAATGACTGTGAAAAGTATGCTTGTGTCTCTCTGCAGTATGTGACTGCATGCTTACCTAGCATGACTGTGTTGACAGATTGACTGTACTGGGTATGAATGTGCTTGTTGAATAAGAAGTCTAGGTTAGTATGTTGTCAGTATGCTTATGATTTAACCCTCTCTGGAGCTCTCGCAAGGTACATAATTGTTTTGTCTATATTGACTTGTCCCTTTGGTGACAATAACAAATTTGAAAAATATGAGTATATGGTTGATTCAAATATTGGTTATGATTATTCACTGTTGATATCTATTGTACATTACCTTATCATGTTGTTATTGTACATGGAATTTGATGATTCTCGAGGACTAACTTTAACGCAATGAATAATGGAGCATTAAGTTGAAAGAGATGAAAATTATGTTTGTTTGGTTTTATTGAGAAGTATTGGTTTTCTTGAAAAGTATAGGAATCTTACTTTATAATTCTATTTTCCTTTAATGACACATCTAATTCTCATGTCCCTGATCTAAGGATTAGTGCTATTTTTCCTTCTATGTCAGATATTACTTGTTTACAATATGGAACTTATGTAGGTTTTGAGTTGTAGTTACCAGAACAAAAATAGGATATGGATGAGAATACGTATTCCAGTTCTTAGATTTCTTTTTGGATATGATACATATGGATATGTCCTGGAGGTGTAGCTATTAGTAAGGCCTAAAGCTGGTGGTTTCATATGCACGTTATTAAATATATTGTCTCAGCATGCAGGAAGACTTTCAAGGACTCTGTTCACTATGCATGGACATATGTTCCACAATGTCCGAGGTATGTGATCTCCATACTCTGTTGAATAAATAAGTGAATTAAAGTTTAGGCTTGTATTATTGAGACCATTTTTTTAAGAATGTCATTGTAATACTATTTCATGTGGATTGTCACACAACTAATATAAGACTTACAATTTTCTAAGCTTATTTGATTTTTCTAAATGCAACTCTGTATATAGTGACACACCATTCAATTTCATTGTTGCAGTACTGTTTATCATCACCTTAAATTTTAATTAACCTATCACCTTTTCTGATGAAGGTTCAACACCATATTTTATAGGGGAAAATTGCTCATGCTTGCGAACAGACAACTGCTTAGCTAATTGCCCTTGGTTAAACTTCTCTGAGCCAGACTACCCATGATCTTTCTTAAGGCCTCTACTATTTTTCTTTCTTGGGGTCGCACAAGATTTATTCACCCTAATTCCCTTTGACTTGTATTCATATTGCTAAGCCTCACCCGTTTGTGCAACATAAGCCTTGATAGGAGGTGTGCTGATTGAATTGACTTTCCTTGAAGCTAAATTTGAAACATCTTGCTTCTTTGGAGAAGACGACACTGGTGTAGTCATGCTCTGTAGCTTTTGTTCTTCCATTTTTGGATCAGCCAATGATTCAGTAGACATTTTAGCATGTGCACTCCTCTCATCCTTATCTCCAATCTTCCATTTATCCATATGCTTAGAGGACATTGAATCTTCAAACCATGGATCCATTTTTTTCTCCTCTACCCATTTAGTAGTTTCTTAAGAAAACCTTATTAATGATTAATATGAATCTGAAGACACCATAGGTTTCTTACTACCTCCTGTTTTGGTTGCTTCTTTTTGGATCAATGTGTCTACTTTGACACATTCTTCAATTCCCTTAACTAAATTCTTGTCATTTTCAAAGCATTTAGTATAAGATTTT
This sequence comes from Pseudotsuga menziesii, assembly GCA_001517045.1. Lineage (NCBI taxonomy): Eukaryota > Viridiplantae > Streptophyta > Pinopsida > Pinales > Pinaceae > Pseudotsuga > Pseudotsuga menziesii. The sequence goes on from LPNX010081071.1 coordinate 15,698, forward strand.
TCAACTACAGAAATTCTGTATGCATCATCCTGTCCAGTCACACCAGTTGCCACTAGCTCCACTAAAGTAGTTGCAGCCTCTGCAACACATGCAGACATAGCTTCTTGAACATATCACCCTTCAATTTTTTTTTTATAGTTTGGAACCTGAATGCTCTCTTCAATGTTTCCATGTTTAAAAGATTCAAAATTGCTGACAATGTTATCTGTCACTAATTTTCTACTATCTAGGAACTCACGATATTTATCATCCTTTGGTGGCAAACATATTTAATGTTACCCCTACCTATATTCACATTCTTTAAACAAATTAAGGGAGTTAGATTCATGCTCAGAATATTTACAGGGTGTTGATTAAAGTGTATATACTGTCCTACATTTAAATTTTCATGAAGAAAGATTGTTAATTGCCATCCTTGTGATTCAAAAGGAGCAGTCTCCTTATCTCTATATGCTTTTTTTCCTCAAAAAATTATCTCTATATGCTATGTCTTCAAATTCTTTATGTCATATCTTCTCATCAACAGGCCCAAGGAAACATTCTCAACCCTGATTGTCATTAATTGAGAATGATAAATAAGGACAACTATGTAGAATATTGTAACTCTACATCATATGCATCAAGCCAACATCCAACATTCAACCAGAACATGCAAGATTGTAGATCCTCTTGATAATGAATGATATAAGAGACTCAAATATCTTGGTCTATGAAATTTGGATATGTTGATGTGGAGAAGGTTGTGAGTTCATTTTTCTGATTTTATTAGTAGGTCGTAACTTATCAATGTGTCACTTAAAGTGATAGATTGACTAATTTGGAATGCTATTATTTTGGGACATTGATTAATATTGTCATGCTAGGTTGTAATGGAAGAATACAAAGTTATCTTTTTTATATACTGAAACATTTAAATAACTGATGCAATTGCTTTTTTAGGAAGAAAGGGATGCTGCATTATCACTAATGAGTAAAATGGCGGAGTCATTGAAAGCACAACCATTTCAGGATTTATACTTTTTTCAACTTTTGGTTTTCAAACAACTACAAGATTCCTTTCATATAGTATCTAATGCACTATTTTGCATTCTCGATTTTTACAGGCTTGTACAAGGATTTTTTTTTGTTGCAGAATGGTTTAACTTTTGTACATGTTTGTGACCCCCATTGTTGATTGGACATGCTGAGTGGAGTTTTTTGGTTAACTTTTCATATTTTAATTATTGACTTGGATAGTCATTTTGTGTACTTATAGGCTAAGATCTTTGAGGGCAAAGAGCCTATCCAGTTTTTTGTGATCTTGCAAATCTTCATTGTCTTTAAGGTACTCTGAATATCTCTTTTAGAACTCTTTCTATTTGGAGATGAATTATTGCCCGAAAACTTTTACATATGTTATGTGTTTGAATTATAATTGAAAATTCTAGTTTTCTAGTAAGCATTTGTGAGTTATGTGAGGAGCTTTCTAGGATGGAGTTCACCAAGATCTATCCCAATGGATTTAATAATTATGATCGTGATTCTAATTATCCATTTCTTTTAAACCTTTTCCAGGACTGAATTAGCTCTAGATACAAGAGGTACATTGCAGAAAAAGGGATTACTAATGATACCTACAAAGAAGATGGACTGGCACTTTTTAGAGTGCAAGGAACTGGGCCTAAAAATATGCAAGAAATTCAAGTTGAACCAGTAGAACCTATGCCACAATTACTTTTCTATTTTATTCCTAATATGTAGGCATGTGGATGTTCTAAAGCATGTTGTGTAATAAATTTTTATATGAATATTGTTACCTAGCTAAAGTAGATTATGGTGCATAGTACAAACCAAGTTAGATGTGTGTCTACCACTGTAGTATTGAAAAAGCTTTATCCAATTTGCCAAATAAGTGTTGGACTAAATGGGCAGACCCGGGTTTCACCTTTAACTTCGCACCAACAAAAGACCCACAGTGTTGGCCCTTTCGGCAGCAGCCTGCGAACAGGCTACAGTCTCACCCGAAATAGCTATGGGGCGCCGCAGAATCAGGTTTCTACAAGAAGAAGAGAGAATCTTACTGTACCTTTAGTCTTTAACTATTAACAATCACTTAATAGAATGCTTGTAATATCAATTATGCAGCTTCGCGATTAGATAAATAAACAGTTACTTGCACAACCCTTCTCTGGGAATTCACAATGAAGTTAGTTATTAACAGCAGTCTTACTTTAGCAGTTATTTACTTAACAGTGCATAAAATATAATAACAAATCACACAAATGAACCACAACACCAGATGTCACGTGGTTCACCCCCAGTGTAGGGGTTACGTCCACAGAACTGCACTTTATTTAACTCTTTACAACTAAAACGCTAGTTCTGATCTGTGCACTCAGCTGCAGATCTCTTCAGTCCTCAAAAGCCATGCACACAGTAGCAAGCCTCTGCGCACACAGCAGCAGATCTTCCTTTTCACCCACAAAGTACCTCTGCGCACACAGATGCAGAGGTCATCCCGCACACAGCTGGGACTTAACCTTCTTACAAAAACCCTTATACAATCTCTTATCTTCGCATTACAATAGCTTCATAAGATAATTGTTCAATACCTAACCCTAATTCATTACATAAGTGTCTATTTATATAGCGCATTATTACAAAACCCTGGTCTTAAACCATGGGCGCCCAAAACCCTAACCCTGGATTTAATCCAAGGGTTAATTACAACAAGGGGGTTCGACCCACCCATGACACCCCTAAGACTATTTTGGGATGTAACTCGTGACTTACACTTCTTCAAGAACTGCGGACCTTTAGGGTCGGAGCCCCAACAGGCCCCTAAGACTCACTTGTGACCCGTCCCGGGGCACTCTGCGACTCTTCTGGTGGGAGAATCTTCTTTGTAAGGATATCGAAGCGACTGTTGAGGTTGTGTATAATGTCATCAGCTGCTTTCTCTTTTTCCACCATTTCCTGTAATACTGAGGATGATACTTCATTAGCCTTTTCCTGCACAAAAGCATCGTAGTTCTTCAAAATTTTGAGCTAACTCTCCGCAGCATTTCTCAATTCCAATGCTTCATCGACAAGTGGCTGTAGAAAATTTTCCAATAGTGTTACCTTCATCTTGCAGGAGTCGATTTCCTGCTGAAGCTCCTTGCTTCGCTTCACCTTAGCCATTTTCTGCATAGGAGGCAGTGTCTTAATTTCTGCTCTGACTGCATCTAATTCTGCCTATCATAGATTGATGATTCCTTGTACCTTACCTATGTCTGGGTGGTCCTGTAGGTTCACCCATGCTTCAATACTGTCTTCCAGCAGCTTTGTTGCGCTAGCCACAATATCTGATATCTTTGCTGTGGAGGCCTGGATGTCCCTGTGGCGTTGTTCTTGGATCTTAGGTGGAGTTTCTGGAGGGATGCGGAGTTGAAGCTCCATGATATGATTCTGGTGTTCTGTTTTTAGCTTTTCAATTTTGCTGTGAGACTGTTGGGAATAGTCTCTCAGCTTAGTTATTCGCTGCTCTGGTTCTTCTTTGTCTTAGATGTCGAAGTCAGGGAGACTCCGACATGCCTCATCCAGCGCTTGCGCCAGTGTAGTTCTTTTATGTTCATCCTTTTTCTTCTTTTGGACAACTTCTTCCAACCTTGCTGTGAGATTCTAGCTTTGCTTCAAGGTGTATTCCAACTGAATTTGAGAATAGTGATCTTGGGCGTGGATTTCCTTCATGATGGCTAGCTGGCAGAGGTGCAATTCTGTCATAGACAGCTTAGTAAAGTTGATCCCAACTGTCATACTCATCTGCGGCTGGGAATCTACATCAGCCAGTATTAGAGTTGTGCTCGACACTTGGCCCCTATTATCTCTGGTCGGCCATTGCCTCATATCCTGCTGCGCGGGTGCTGGGGTACTACTTGGCGCCGTACTAGTTGTTGATTTTGTTACTAACTCTTTCAGCTCTGATACCCGGTTTGCTACGCTCGTGAGTGCAGCAAGATGCACATCTTCCAACTGTGACCACTTGTGATTTAGTGTTTCAGTAGATTTTTCGAGGGCTTGCTCAATGTCACAGTGGCTCCTTCGTCCAAATTTTTGTCCTTCGACGCTTTTGTCTTCTTGCGGGACTGAGGCTTGATTACCTCCTCTACCTCTGGTAATTTGCGCTTAGTTGATTGATTAGGATCTGATAGAGTGTTGAATGACTCCTCATCCTCTTCTTCATGGTCGCCTTCTCCACCTTGGTCGTTTCCATCTTGCTGCGAGTCACTTAGGTCTTCGCTGTCTTCTAGCGGGTTTTGCTGTTGCGTCTGACTGGTACCTACACCTGTATGGGTAACAGGGGGAACTGGAATAGTGGGTTTTTTTCCTGCATCTTTCAACCAGTCAGCTGGCCACTGTTGAACTATGCCCAAGATGTCTATTTTGGTTACTACATAGGGTAACTTAAACCACTGATGTAGTGGATCTGCACGGGCTTGAATGAAAACATGATGCATGTCGGCACTGAAGTTCACGGCACCTTCATATTGAGAGAACAACTCATGGGTAAGTCATGGTACTCGCAAGATCTCATAGTGTATACTCATGCCATAAACTGCGAACACAGTGTTCATCATCTGCTGCGATGTTCTGTCGGATGACAGCCAGAGGGATGCGTATCTTACTACACCCGGCATCCCTGGGGGTGCCTCCACGAACTGAGCCTCAGTGGGTTCTTTCCACCCAATTAATGCAATAAGTATTAATAGCAAGGAATAATGGAAAGGTATACCTTTTTCCTGTGCATCACGGGCATCTTCCAGGAATTCCCTCGCAAGATATGCGGACCAGTTCTAAGTGTAACCCTCAGCACAGTTTATGGCGATTCTAATAACCGAGGCAGGTACTTCACTGGGCCTGCACTTTCGTAGGAGTTTGCATGCTAAGAGCTCAGCTGCGAAGCGGATGTTCTGGTTCTCAATTGTGGAAGTGTGATACCCTCGTTTCCCCTTGGTCAGGCCAAAATGGTCCTTCATGCTCTGCACGAGCTTCGTATCCTCATGTTTTGACGGAAATTCAGTGCTCGGATCAGGCCCTGCTATCGGCAAACCTGTGATCTTATGAATAAGCTCGGCATTGATAGGAATTTGTTGGTCTCCTATCCACAGGTGGCCGTCATGTACTAATGCTAGCAGTTGTTTAACCACGACGGTCACCTGTGTATTGCACCCAAAATGAGGAATATCAAGCCATTTTAACAGGCCAGCTGTGTCCAAGCCGGCAGCCCACTGTCACACTTCCAATAGTGTCACATTATTGTTTGGGTATTTGACGCGATGCAAGTATTGAGCAAGTGCGAATTGTGGAAACTTACTATGATCATTTATGTCATGGTCGGCATACTTGAGCCGGTCTATTTTTCCTGTCATGGTGCCAACTAGCTGTACACCCGGTGGCAGCGAGGGTGTGCTTAAAGTAAACTGCTTTGTCCGCCGGGGTAGCTGGACGCCTGGCCGGACGGGCTGGAGATACGGTGGCCTTTGTGGTTCAATGTGCTCTTCTTCTCCAGGTGGGACCTGTGCTGAACTAGGCGGATCCATCTGATGAGTCCCTGATGTTTTCCCTGATTGCCTATGTCGGTCTTCGTTCCGCTTGGAACGAACTTCGGGTTTAAAATTTTTCCTGGCAGACCGTGTCTGCATCGGCCGTGGCGGAGCTAGGTGAGCTTCTTCACAGGGAACAGGGGTATGTGGGGGATCAGAATGACTCGGGAGACCTCCCTGCTCGAACTCTCTTACTATATTCTGAAGCTCTTGCTCGGCCGACATGGGTTCACTCGTAAGTGTCAAGAAAATGTAGAATGTGTGTTTTTCCAACCTAGGGATCTTATTATACCCTTTATCAATCAAATTTGTTAGGACGATGCATTTAAGGCACCAAATCCGATAAAAATCTTGTCCGACTGGTACTAGATTCTCCCTGATCTCATTAGTACAAACAATTAAGGTAATTAAAGTGCCCATGCTGCCAATTCGGCTATTTTCCAATAGCTGGATTTTAAGCTTTGCCGTGTTTTTGTGCTCCAGTAAAATCAATGTCTTAGCTTCATCACAATGGGAAGCCTTGGTAGAACATTGCTCCACAGTCTACCCTAGTAAGATCTGTGACTGGGCTATTAGGTTTGGTGCACTAACTTCTTGGTTCTGCTCCTTAGTTTGGTACTTAGTTCTTTCTTGATCATCAACTGCCTTGTCATGGATCAGTCTGACATCTGCATCTAAAGTAGGGAAAACTTTGTTAACAGAAAATGTAAGCATAAAACTATCAACAAGATCATCCCAACTTACAGTACCGTGTCGAAGCTCGACCTCCGTATACCAATTTTTTGCTATGGGTTCCAACGTGTGCACAAACTTATGCACCCATTCCTCGCGAGGTACATGTTCTCATGCTGCATAACATTGCTTCAAATGTTCTTGAGGACTGTTCTGCCCATTGAACTTACTTCGCACCTCTTGATATTGGTCTATGAATCTGAGGCGGATAAATTTCTGGCAAGCTTCCCAACTGTGAATATATTTCTTGTGGCCTTTCCACCATCTCGCTGCTGTAGCTCTTAATGCTGCTTCCAGAGTCTGCATTCTCTGGGGTTCTGGCACTTGTTCTGAGAACTACACAATGAATTTTCCTGGATCTGTCAACCCATCATATGTAGGCAAGTCTCTGACCTGCGCACTAAGGCATCTAAGAGATTTGGTAATTTGTGTGCACTGATGGCCATGTAGCTCGTATAATCGATTCTGCCAACTCTCGAGACCATCATCTGAGTCAGACATGCAGGAGCTATCACATTGCCAATCCATTACACCTTCGGTATTAGGCTCGATATAATCTTCTTCTTTAGCTGTGATATTATAGATGTGGTCCAGAATATCTCGATCTTCCTCTCTGACTGGCTCCGTATATCTTTCTCCTTGAGAAGGATCCAATGGTAGTATTGCTCTCAGTCCCTTCCCTTCAAAAGTCATTTGTCTCTTTTTAAGATTGATAACTGCATCACTATCAATTTCCCACTCAATTCCTAGAAACGCTGGATAGGGGTTACTGTCATCAATGATCTCAATAACTTCAAAATTCGCTACAGTACTGACTCCATCTATATCTACTGGTACCCGAGGAAGTCTTCCTAAGGGTACAATCCTCTACTGATTAGCTAGTCTCAACTGTATAGGTGACCAATCAAGGGTAGGTTTTCCCATTTGTTCCCATGTTTGCTTAGTTAAAATATTGACTTCAGACCCCAGATCTAAAATAATATCCTTCATGTCATACTCTCCTACCTGAGCATGTAGTCTCATCTCTCTTCCAGTTCTTCTAACTCTACTAATAGCTCTTTCACTATCAGGACTTGTATGAGGTTCACAAGACTGTATAACTTTTTGTAGTTCATTTAAGGCATTCTGGTTTCTTAACAATTTGATGCAACTCTGTAAAAACGATGACAGAGTACTTACTTGGCCTTGTGAGTCTTCTTGGGATTGCAGCTGATGATGCTGCTTGTTTGGTGCTGGTAAATCTGAATCAACAAATTCTTGTCTAGCCTCCAAAAAAGTTTCTTTTTCTTGTTGAACATCAAATGCTGGGGTTTTTTCTACGGCCTTGCGAACCCAAGCTTCATCAGTCTGCTTTTCCGGACACTGCGCCTCTGTCGTAGATCCACTTCTTGTAACAACATTAATAGCTGGGATCGGTCGTGGCTCGATAGCAATCAACTGGACACTCGGACTAGGTTTGTTGTTTCTTTATTGGATTTTAGCTAGTAACTGTGGACACTGCTCGATGACATGATCAACTACTCTGCAGTATCGGCATGTCGTGGTTGGGTTTTGACAGTCTCGAGCTAGATGTCTTGCCTGATTGCAGTTATAGAAAATAACTTGACCTCGACCTCCACCAGGCATACCTCGACCACGGCCTCTAAAACTGCCTCGACCACCTCGGTAACCATATCCATCATTTCCTTGTGCATCCGGGTATATCCTATAAGTGTCGTAGGTCTTCTCCCTCATAAGGTCAAAACTGCGACATTCATCTTCATTGTGGCCAAGGGACTTACAGAATTTACAGTAAGGGTTCTTCGGGACTTGAGCATACCTCTGTAATAGATAACAGTCTTCCGATCGATGCTGGCCAATAGTTCGACAGATCTCACAGTACAGAACACTAGGATTCAGCGGGTTTGGTGTGCCAGTATTCAAATAGTTTCTCAGTGCCGGGAACTGATCCTCATTAGAGGAATTTTGGGGTCTAAAATGGGCCTCCTAAGGAAAATAATAAAATAATAGTTAAAATAATAAAATAATATTGATTAATTTTGGAGGAAGAAAGAAAAAAACTACTTTTTGTGTTCATATTTTCGACATATCTCCCTGTGTTTTTACTCAAATTTCAATCGGGAGAGCTCGTTGGATGTGGAATTTGATTCCGCATCCAACGAGTACCCACACTCAATACTTTTGCTAAATCTCTTTTAACTTGATGATGCACTGCGACTCTGATTTAGGTTTCTTAAATTCTCAGATCAGTGCTGCTTTGATGTTAGCCAAGACAGGATTCTGCGTGCTAGAAAACTTCATAAACCAAGTCAGGGCTCAGTCTCTGAAAGAAGTGATCAGCTGTGCTCGTCGAACATCTATGTCCGTAATGTTCTTTGCGGTCCACACAGCTTCACACAGAAACCAGAATTGCTCGGGGTCTTCTGACCCAGTTCCTTTAAAAACCAGTAGTTTGATGTCATCATGAACATGGGCCATCTGGGATCTAGGGGCGGAGGAAGGGTTTGAACTGGCTGGGGAAGGTTGACCTGCGATAGGGATACTCGTGCTAGGGTTACTTTCAGACTGTGAAAGGTTCTCGGGGATAGTAGGTCTTTGCTGTGGGGTTATCGGAGGGTTTCTAACAGAGGGGACTTCGGCGAACTCAGAGGCTTCAGAGCTTAAAGGGGTATACTCAGTGGAGGAGCCCAGATATCTCTTATATCTTTTGCCGCTTCGCAGCAAACCACTTTGCTCGTCGCAGTCCCAATCACTTCCAATCATAGGTTAGCAATACTAGATCTAACAATCGGATTCGATAAGCAAGATTCCTTTTTCAGCCAATAGTATTTTAATATTCAGACTAAATAGGTTCAAGTACTTACCCCTTGGTCCTTTGAAAAATTTTCATTTAGCTTCGCTAAAAAAGGTACTTGTGTCGATGGTGAACTCCGTCACAAATGCCTCGAGAGTTCGCACAGTCCAAAAATCCACGGCTCGCGAGATTGTGTTGTTTACTCTTTTCAAGATAGCGATTCTCGCGGGGGTCCAGGGAGGAAACTGATTTTCTTGGAAGTTCGTCCTCCTTTCTGTTAACCTAGATAACCACTAGTGCAACTCTATGTGTATAGAACCAAAGAAAATTTCATGAACATCAGAAAAGACGTACCTTTGCAAAAATTGTTCCGCGCTACAACGGGGATCTTTGTTTTCCTGTTCTGCAAACTTGAAATAGGTCGCTTCGATCCAATCACCAATTTCTTTTACAGAGGGCCGCCAAAACACAGCCCTCGAGGTATGGCGTAGATCTCTCTTCAACAGATACTGAGTTCAACCAGCAACAGATCCAATTTGTTAGACTAAATGGGTAGACCCAGGTTTCACCTTTAACTTCGCACCAACAAAAGACCCACAGTGTTGGCCCTTTCGGCAGCAGCCTGCGAACAGGATACAGTCTCACCCGAAACAGCTATGGGGTGCCGCAGAATCAGGTTTCTGCAAGCAGAAGAGAGAATCTTACTGTACCTTTAGTCTTTAACTATTAAAAATCACTTAACAGAATGCTTGTAATATCAATTATGCAGCTTTGCGATTAGATAAATAAATAGTTACTTGCACAACCCTTCTCTAGGAATTCACAGCGAAGTTAGTTATTAACAGCAGTCTTACTTTAGCAGTTATTTACTTAACAGTGCATAAAATATAATAACAAATCACACAAATGAACCACAACACTAGATGTCACGTGGTTCACCCCCAGTGTAGGGGTTACGTCCACAGAACTGCACTTTATTTAACTCTTTACAACTAAAACGCCAGTTCTGATCTCCGCACTCAGCTGCAGATCTCTTCAGTCCTCAAAATCCGTGCACACAGCAGCAAGCCTCTGTGCACACAGTTGCAGGTCTTTCTTTTCACCCACAAAGCACCTCTACGCACACAGATGCAGAGGTCGTCTCGCACACAGCTGGGACTTAACCTTCTTACAAAAACCCTTATACAATCTCTTATCTTCGCATTACAATATCTTCATAAGATAATCATTCAAGACTTAACCCTACTTCATTACATAAGTGCCTATTTATACAGCGCATTGTTACAAAACCCTGGTCTTAAACCATGGGCGCCCAAAACCCTAACCCTGGATTTAATCCAAGGGTTAATTACAACAAGGGGGTTCGACCCACCCGCGACACCCCTAAGACTATTTTGGGATGTAACTCCGCTTACACTTCTTCAAGAACTGCGGAGTTACAAAAACTAAGGACCTTTAGGGTCGGAGCCCCAACAATAAGATGCGACAATCATATAGTAGTTTGTCTACCTATGTAGAAAAATGAATGGCATGATTTATGTACTATGAAAACATCACCATTGATCCTAATATTCAAATCATGTAACATGACATTTACTTTTAACAATTCTACAAGTGACCAAGTCCAAAATTTTATAACAACTTGCAATCCATGCATTGTTGATATTGCTTCAAATATTAAGTTGTCATGGAGATTTGTGATGGAAATTTGAACTTTGAAGAACATAAGGTATTTTAGTAGGATCCTAGAGTAAGTGGACTTGTGCATGTTCTGTCTATAAGGAATCTGGAACTTCAAAGAACATAAGGTATCCAGGGCCAAAAATTGGTATGTTGAAGAGGCTATTTAGCTGCTGAAATATCAGTCATTTATAAGTGAAGCATGGAATATTTGTGTTCTGGAGAGAGTATAGGATTTTCACAGGATATTATGGATCTAGAGAAATTTTTAGGACGTAGGCACTTCAGAGCTTCTACTGTTGGTCAGGTTTTTTGTCATAATGACCAATCTGTGGTTATGAGTGGACAGTAATATAATTTATCTCTTTACTTCTTTCTAAGTTCTATCTTGGGTTTACATGTCTCAAATATACCTCTCATGTGCTTATTGG
>LPNX010081071.1:27593-63332 GCA_001517045.1 Pseudotsuga menziesii
TTGTGTTTTATATTTATTTTGTAAAAATTTTAGAGAGAATTTGCTAATAATTTAGTGTCCCTGGAAAGCTAAATTTTTACTGAAATAACATTTTGACCATAGGATCTTTAAGGTAGTTTCAAATATGCAATTCATAGCCAAATGACAGGTTGTTTTATCGTTTTCATATTAAGTGGCACATGACATCTTAATATTATCTTGTAATTGACATACCAGCTGTCCTCTACATTGCAAGTTCTACATAATTGTACAGATATGCAAGGCATTTCACTGTTTCAGTTTTCTATCAAAGAATAGTAGGCATTGTAATTACATGAGATATTGTGCTTTTATAGATCTATCAAAATCACACTTCTTACTTTCCTCTATTATAAGTACCTTACTAATTTTTGAGCATTTGACACAGGTGGAAACATCTTTGAATTCATCATATTTTTATATCTTGCAAGTGCGTGCAATTGTCTTTACATGGTTTGGCAGCCTTAGTACAGTAGAAGACCAAGAACTTGTTGAAAGGATGTTAGATTTGATAAAGGTAGGGAGCTCCTGCTTTCTTATGTTTCCCGTTTTAGGTCTTTCATGGTATTTATATTATGAGTACATTGCATTGGGATCCAAGTGGAGTCCAAATCATGTCTAGTAGAAATTTGTTCAGATAGCATGTGGTCTAGTGCACATGGTGGTTACTTCCTAGGATGTCACTTATCCTTCAGTACATTTATGATACTGGTAATACCTAGATGGATTATGCATATGTTTCTTTACTAGAGTAGATAAAATTTCTGAATTTTCAAATGGCCACCAAGTTATTCCCCTTCCAAGAAAGCACCATATAAAAATCACAAATTTACCCAATTGTAGAGAATTATGGTTTTTCTTTAAAATTTTGCTGGTGTGAATAAAACATCCTGTAAATGTTGATTTTTCCTGAGTTTTTCCAAATTTCCAAGTTGTTGAACCCCACTGAGTTATTCTCAAGTTTGATTTTTCATCATTGATTTTGACTATTTCTTGAGGTAAGATTTATTCAGCTGTATAGATTTGGGATTACTCTTAGCACTTTTTCCAGCTGCACTAGTTGATTTTCTACCTTGGAAAATTGTGAAAACAATTGTGCAAGAACCATACATATATTGTAGACTAAGTGTCCTTATTTTTTGATTTATGAGCAAATATCTTATTTTTATTGCACATATGAGGTACATTGTTTCATATCTAGCAGCAATGATATTTCCTGTATCTTTAGAAATCATAGTTTGGATATATCACCTTTTTAACAAATTTCATTATTGTTGTCTGTATCTATATATTTACAGACATCCATATCTACATATCAAATTGTTTAGATAAGATAAGATAATTTTACTAATGTCCAAGTTACCACACTGAGTAGGTCAATGGGACATGAAAGTACGTCCAGGATCAAATTTCAATACACAATGGGAGTGCAAAAGTAGTGTCTAATTCAAATGCATTAAAAATAGGAAGATAGCTAACCCCAAAGTTAGAAGCTAAATCTAAAAGAAAGGAAGGATTACAATATAACTACAATTGCAATTGCAAAATAAAAAGAACCATGACAAATAGGAAGGATGTCAAGTTGTGTTAGAATTGGATGTTGAGGCCTGATGGGTGGCAAGGGAAGAAGGCTCCTTGTTAGAGTTATCAATCACTATGATGGGGTTGATGCATTGTGGGAGATTATTTTATAGTGATTACTTTGAGTTGGAGGGGTCTGTATTGGTAATCTTGGGGCCAAATCAAGATCAAGGAGGTCCATTACTTCTAAAGTCCAAGTTTGGGTGGAAGAAACTCTTAATGGAAAAGGACTGGCTGGTTGGGAAAATTTGGGGAGTGGTAAACTGCACAAAGAGAAACCAAATTTGATATTCCCTATGGATATAGCTGATATTTTTGCTGGTTTGATGGTAACTGTCCTGTGGTTTGGGTTGGGAACTCCACATAAGTCTCATGGAAGTTTATTGACCTGTTGGGAGGGGAAGGTCAGGAAGGAACCCAGTCTCACTGAGTGCTCATTGATATGCTATCTAGAGTGGTAATGTGCCTTGTCAAGTATATTTTTCATTCCCAAGTATTAATAGGGTTCTTGCATGCTTGTGTTGCATTTTTTGAACAGTAGTTTTTTAATTGAGATTCCTTGACACCAGTGGGTATCAGATTTACACACAAACATGTAGACTTATAGTATACCACCGAGTTAGAGAATTGTTGTTTATTAATTGAGTAATGCAATGACTTAGTACATGGTGAGAGGAGTACTTTACATATATTTGAATCACCTATTCTAGTTGTGTGTAGCATTGGGAGAGCTCTAAGCACTTTTTCCACACTAGTTTTTTTTACTTTGCAAAATTGTGAAAACAATTGTGCAAGCACCATGTATATACTATTGACTAAGTGTCCCTATTTTTTTGTTTGTAACAGAAATGGTTAGAAGTTTGTATTAATAAAATTTTCAGTTGAACTGTACAGTGGAGTAATACGAAAACTTGTTGATACTGTTCTCATATCTAGATACTGCGAGGTCCAATTGAAGTAAGACTAGCACGTCTGGAAAGAGTGATTGATCAGGGTATTAGAGATAATAAAAAATTCACATCTTGAAGTACCACAGGTACAGAGTGACAAACTGTACAATTTCTCTTCTGAAATAGGGAAAAAATAGGTTTTGGTGGCTTTGAGCTAATTTTATCTAGGAATGTCCAAATTGTAGGGGATTGTTGGTGTTAAATTTTAACATGTAAAATTTAATAGCAATAACATATTTTGCAGAATTTGCAGATTGTAAAATAGATAGTACTGAGATTTAATAGCAGCATTAAAACAATAGTAAACCAATCATTCGCAAAATTGAACATAAGAGTTTTTCACAGGGAAACCTTTTAGGCACAAAACCCCCAAAGCAATTAATAATTCATCCTCTAAATGAGATGACTGAATTTGTACATGAGCAGATAGAATGTAATCCTATACAACAAGTTTGGATTTGTCATATGGACCAAAATAACCTTGGCAAAGACTGTACAAGTCTGTTGCCACTAAACTATTCAATCCTCAAATGTACTACTGTTGGATGCCTCCATGATGCCTCGAGCAGTCTTTAACCAATTTTAGACTGTCTGTGTGCTTTCAGATGCTAGTACAGTCCTCGTTGATGACTATTGTGTCCTTTTAGTTCCCTAGATGGGTTGTCACGACCTGTACAAAACCCAAACTAAGCTTATGTGTTCCTGTGTGCGCCCTAGTTGGGCTCAAGTGAATGGATAATAGCTTGGAATAGCCCTAGAATGGATCAGATGCATACAGAATGACTTAGCAAGTCACCCATGTGCTATAGAGAGTCCAGAAAATGCTCGGGTGCACAGATATTTATCCCTAATAGGGCTCAGGTGCACTGTAAAAGACCCTAACTAGGTTAGGGTAATGTGGGATGGATCTGTAGTAGTGGAAAGGAAATGGAAGTGCTTCCATGATCTAGAGGTAGCAGACTGTACAAGTTTGCTTCCACTAAATTATTCAATCATTAAATGTACTACTGTTGGATTCTTGGAGCAGTCTTTAACCAATTTCAAACTTTCTGTGTGCCTTCGTTGATGACTGGTGTGTCCTATTAGTTCCCTAGCCAGGATGTCGTGACTTGTACAAAACCCAAAATGAGCTTCTGTGTTCCTGTGTGTGCCCTAGCTGGGCTCGGGTGAATGGAGAATAGTCCCAGCAAGGCTCATATGCATAGAGAATGACCTTATCTGGTCACCCATGTGCTGTAGAGACTCCAGACAATGCTTGAGTGCATAGAGATTTAGCCCTAGCAGGGCTTAGGTGCACTATAAAATACCCTAACTAGGTTAGGGTAATTTGGGATGGATTTGTAGCAGTAGAAAGGAAATGGAAGTGCTTCCATGATCTCGAGGGAGAAGATACCTATCCCTCAAAGGCTGTGATTTTCTTCAAAAATTAAAACCAACAAATAACTTAGCAGAGAAACCCATGACTTGTCTCTTAGGAGCAGTAATGATGATATTGATTGATGATTGACAAGAAAGGATACATATTTATTTATAGTTCATCAAAATGGAAGATGATTCCACACAATTACAAGGCCACCCTTGGGGTTTTCATTATTTTAATCTTTTTTGGTCCAATGACCTTTTAATCTTTTGTTATTTATCTTTGAGGTACTTTGGCTCTTCACTTGGTGGGTACTTGGACCAATGATAGGTGTGCTTGGGCTTATTAGTCCTTCAAGTGATTCTATGACCACAACAAGTCATCTCAGGTGTTCTTCATAGTCTTCATGGTCCATGCATGCCCACTCGAAGTGCATCATCATAAATGAGGAGGATTATTATTTTCTTCTCTTGTTCTCCTTGTTTCCATCAGTATCATGTGCTAGGTATTTCAACAAGGGGTGGCTAGTCTCTTGATAAGGTCTCATATCCCATAGATCAAGGAGAGGAGTGCATATTTGTGTGCGGGGGGGTCATAAAGTTCATGTTTATTGAACAAAGAGGAGAAAGACCATAGAGGGAGTAGCCTTAGTTCATTGTTCAGGAACCCTACACACTTATGAATAATTATTTTTCATGGCGAGGGAAAAGAATGAATATCATGTATCATGTCAATATACTAGGTAGAAATCTAAAGGGGTATAAAAAATGTAAATGAAAAAATTGATACATGCAATATACAGTGAAAATAGGGGTTATTTTAAATTGGGAAGGCATATTGGGAGGGGGTTAAAAAAATGATTTTGGGAGGTATTTTCCAATATTTTTTGAAAATAGGGGTATTGTTTCATATGCCATGAATGAATGTGCTATGGCATGGTTTCACTAAGTGAAGACCTCGTGGAACATCTGGGCCCACCCATAGTATTTTTCCCTCAGTACACTCTCCACCATCAAGAGCTGACCACCTAAGATCTTGTGTAGTCTAGTCGAACCTAGTATACGCAACACCATCATTGCTACTACTTAAGTCTATAGACTCTTAATGTCGCACACCAGTATGTACGACATATGAAAAAAGGCTGAGGCATAGAAATTATTTTCACATAGATCATCCATCAACACCCACTTGGTATCTTTGGCGTTGTGTTGCCGATCATGCTTAGTGCAGTGAGATCTGTCAAAAGGTACACATCTCAAGGGGTGATCTCCAACCACTCACCCTGGATCATGAATCACTCTGCATCTTGGTCCTAGCAGATCACAAGTTTGTCCAACAACAGTTTTGATGAATGCATCAGTGGAATCTAGAAGAACTTCCACATCCCACACCGACCGAGTGTATCATGTACTGCGGGATGATCATTTATCTCCCCTCGAAGGTCCCCTATGTCTCACTCATGCCATACCACTCGAGGCATCCTACACATACCCATAGTCCCTGTCATACCCATTCCTCCACTAATCCCTCATTCTGGGCTAGGTAGCCCCTGTTTGACCGTTTTGTGTGACCCAAGTCGATAAAAAAGGATACATAGGAGTGAATTGATCGATCTTATCCACCGAGTAGGTGAAACCTAGGTCACGCTTGTCTCCCTAATAGGTGCGGCTAGGTCGCTCTTGTCTTCTAGATAAGAGTGACCTAGGTTGATCCTTTTCTGTCCAAAAGAGCGACACGGCCTTGAGAACCCTTCGAGCTCGACCAAGGCCCCAAAGTGAGGAAAACCAAAATCTAATCCACTAAAAAGGATGGGTTTGAGGAGAACTCTTACCTGCAAGTCACAAATTGGAAAACCGTCGGTCCAATCGAAAGAAATAAGAAGTTGTGTTCTAGGTCCCTTTACCCCAACTCAACACTACATAGTGAAAATGACAAGTGTCATGAGGTCCCCCTGTTTATAGGTCTCCATTTATCCTATTTTTTCTTTTGTGCACCATAGAGTCATCTAGAATCCATTTTCCATGCCACTCACACCACCTAGTTCGATTTTCCTCCCTCTAACTGTTGACAAGACACTTGTATCATATTTTCTTGATGATTTTTTGGGCCATTTCTTGAGATTCACCTCGATTTGTGTGCCACCACATGACTCACCCTACACACATATTGGCATGTTCACGATCCATCATCTCCATCCTTACTGAGTAGTTGGCCTTATTTAACCACCATCCATCGTATCACAAGGAGGCACCCTCAATGTTACACTATTATTAATGTCATCCATGTTCACAACATAACCTCTTTCAATATATTGAACACTTCATCCTTGCTTAACTGAAAATTACAAAGTTTCTCTTAAGATCTTTTCTGACTCCTAAAACAACGAAAATATTATCGATCATGATTGCATCCTTTCACGCTCATGAAAGTATTTGAATGGGTGTCTATGTGGCCTCATTTATATCCTTTTTTGAACTACGTAGACTATTAAAAGAAACAGATCACCCTAGCACCTTCCAGATAGGAACGTTTCCCTTTGTATCCTTTTATGCTTTCTTAGACATTGGGACCATAACTTGCAAAAAAATTGATTATGGGTTGTATTTAAGCTCTTTTCCAACCCCCACGTAAAGAAAATATTTCCAAGAAAACTAGGTTTCGTTCATGCTCGTAAAAGTATTTAAATGACCATCTAGTCAGTATAGGTTTAACCTTTTTCAGCCTGGTTGGACTACCTATGATGAAGAATTATCTCCTCCCCTTCGGCTGGGATATCTCTCCTTTGTATACTTTTATCTTTTTTTCTGGGCTTAGGGGGCTATTGACGAAAAAGAGAACCACACTAGAGTCTTCTTCCTATTTTTAGACTCTCTAAAAATGAAAACGCCATAAAGCATTTCCCATCTTGGGATCGGTAAAAATCCACGAGATAGTATCATATTGAGCATACTTATATCCCTTCTCCCTTCTCCTTAAGCTATGAAGAAGGCCCCAATGGTGTCTTTAGGATCCACCACATATAATCTCATAGTATGGAATCTTTCCCCCATTGGGTCACCTTTTTCAGAGTACTCTGTGATGAGTCTCCCATAGGTCTCCTGGATATCACTAGTCTAGTTACCCACCAATATCTCCCATTGCAGTTATGTCCCTAGTTTCATGACTATGATACCTTTACCATGGGTCGGATTCATTTGCTTCCAGTTCAGCCCTGCTGTCATACTCTGAAAAAAGGAAGTTTGAGTCCCCCTATACTCCCCTGCCCCTTTTCCCCATTCAGTGTCTAATCCCCCTGAATGTTCCACATCTTTGGTGTTACCCCTCGTGCTTCTATAAAGGAAACATTATTTCCCATTTAGTTGCAGGTCTCCCTCTATCGATGTCAACACATCTATTCTAGAGGATAGACCCAGAGGTCCTTGTATCCTGGTTTCATCCACCTCATTGATGAGTTCCTTTAACCACTTTAAATGAGTCCTTAGTTCCTTTTGGGTTGGTTGTGGCTCACGTTCTTGACTTCATATACATCATCACATTGTTGATATTCGTATAGGCATTGGTCCATTCATTATTTAATCAAAGATCTCGGTTGTCACCTAACTCTAGCACATTAGTGAGTTTACTATCGGACTCATAGAGTTTCATGTCCCTTGTGATTTTTGGGATGCGTTGGAGATGATGTTAAGAACCCCCCAGTTTTATGATTTTGTGTATCTCTAGTACTTGATGTTGTATATTGCACCATATAGATTCTCGCTCTCAGTCATTGAGTCCATATAGATATGTACACCCGCAGATCCATCAGAGCATCAATTGTGATGATATCGCATTCTATGAATTCCAATGTTCCTATGTATTAGTTATTTAGATCATCATATGTATTCATCCTCCAATGGAGGCCAACATTATGTATCACCAATTGCATATGTATTAATAGGCTCCCATTATTTGAGCCTTGATCCCCATTATTTTTTTTGACATTGTTATGAGCATGGGTATGCTCACCTCATCCATATACATGTATGAGATTATATGTGCCTCATCCATTTTTTAGAAGTAATACAAACCAAAATCCACCGTAGTTCGAACAAGGAAATTCCACTCCTCTACATTCCTCTCCATTATCTCCATGGTTGTCACCATTTTCCCTTGATATTATGATTTCTATCAACCATACGATGAGCTCCTTCCCTCACACATCAGGGGGAAATCTGGTAAGACAAAAAAAAAATCACTTAGCTCTCTATGGTCTAAACCATAATAACATAATTTTCCCATCATTATTTCATTCATTTTGACCTTCACAATTATATTTCCACTAAATATGGTCCAAAACATCATTATTCCTTCCCCATAAATGAAAGAAAGATGAGCATTTCTTGTGATTTATCCCCACTCTCTCCAAAAAGGACCAAAAAACCCTAAAAATGAGAATGAGTCAAAATACCATAGATAAATACCATGGGTCAAAAACCCTTGGACCATCCTATAAATACATTGTGACGAAATCCTCCAAAAAACATTTTGCCATTTGCTTTCAGTCACACAACATACTTTTTTGCCATTATGTTTACACACCATTTCCAACGGTGTATGTTGAGCTTGCTCCATACCCATTTGGATCCACATCCCCCATCCGGAAACCACAAGTGGAGTAAATTGGAGACCAAAACCATGGAGTTGTGGAACCGTTTCCTAGGATGACTACGGTGGCCCAACATTTCAGAAAAAAAGGTATCTTTTGGCTTGTCTTGTTTTTCATTATATGTCATGAAAATATAAAAAATATTTTTCTTATTTCTTTTGTTTCCTACTGTTATAATTGAACTCTTCCTTATGCTCTATATGAGCTAAGGTTGGTTCGTTCGCATGTAGATGGGGACAAATCCCCACTATATTAACCATAAAAGAAAATTTGGTACCTGGGAGAAATTTTTTTTTTTGACGTAAAATATTTGTAGCCATTCTTCCTGGAGCCTCAACTTATTCTTTTGTATTCTTTTCCTTAGTGGGATATTTTGAGAATATCTGCATAACTCTTATCCGTTTCTTCACTTTCCTTATTTTGTATCTTGGATCTTTCACTTTCATTAATTCTCTTCTTAGATGTCGAATTTGTTTTCAACCATGAATCTGTCTTGGCTAAATCCTGTTTTAGTGAAAGGATCTCAAGTTCTTTCCTTTGACAAATTTCTTTCTCCTCTTGAAGTTGAATTTTTATATCTCCAATTTTATTTGCCTCTTATATCTAAATTTTTAATCAAAAAATGGTCATCTTAGTTTCTTCAATACTATCTACCATTTGTTCTTTTGAATTATGATCATCCACATGATATTTTTGCAATTGACCTTTTAGTAACTCATTCTCCTCTCTAATATTTGAGAGTTCCACTTTACTTTCCATTAATTCCAACTTAACTTTTAAAATTATTTCTTTAAGGAGCCAATTTCATCTTGTTGTTCTTGACAAAAAATTTCCTTTCTTTTGCATGCTTCCTCCTTCTCTTTTAGCTGACTTGCTAATGTATTTTTAGTCTTCTTAGCATTTTCAACTAGCACTGTATGTTAGAAAAACAGGATTGTATATAAATAACAATAAACATACAAGATGAAAATATAACACAAATTACAGGAGACACACAATAGTATGACATGGTTCACCCAAGATGAGCTACATCCACACATAAATTGCTAGTCATTTTATTATACTATCGAGCAAAACAAAGGGATACATCCTGCAGCAACTCTGTTGCACTTCTTCTTCACTCTCTCACAGTCTCTCTAACACAATCATAGAGGTTGTTTTACAATACTACAATACCAATACAAAACCATATTACAATTATTTCCTTTTATATGGGAATTACCATGGGAAAATATCACGGATCACCCAATACCATGGGCCCATAAACCATTGGCCAGCAAGCATCCCAAAATTTTATTTCAGGGGCTTCACCCCCAAACTCCCTTTCTTGGGGAAGTTTCCCCTAGACCCCTGTGGGGAGCCCACTGACCCCCACACCCCCCTACTAAGATGAGTGTATAGTAAAATTGTGGTACAAACACGCATGAAAAATAACATCTATGAATATGGAATATCATGCTCCACAACCAACAATATCTGACTTGGATATTGATCACAACAACTCCATTGGTACTGTACTTGATGGACCATGCTTTGAACCTTGGACTAGGAAAATTTCTTGTCTTCACCTCCATACTTGAAGACCAACAGAAACTGAGGAGGAGCTCAGTTTCTCTTTGTTTACTACCTTAGTCAGCATGTCTAGAGTATTTTGGTTGGCATGTATCTTTTCCAACCTCAACAATTTATCTTCCAAAACATTTCTTATGAAATAGTACTTGAGTTGGATGTGTGTAGTCTTCGAATGAAATTCTCATTTTTGTGCAAGATGAGTGGAGCTCTGGATGTCACTATACAAATTTTTATTCTCTTGCTTCTTAGCTAATTCCTCCATGAACCTATGCAACCAAATATGTTGAGCATGGTTGTCATTGATGACAATATATTAATGAAAAAGGAGTGACAAAGGTATATAACATGGAAACAAGGATATGGTAGGTTGGGAATTTGCATCCCTTTCATAGATAGTGTGTGCTTTGGAGCACTAGGTGGCACAAATGACCCATTATGTGGTCATTTGTTGAATATAATGTGGGCCATATGTGTACATGTCCTTTCTGCCCCTTGCTCATAGGAAAGGCTTTATATCCATTATCATAATGATGTTGAAGCCACAAGCTCAATGGGAAAGATTACAATGACCCTCTTCGTGTGGATCCCTTTGATGATGGTCTTAAAGCACCACATATATGGTGACATGGATCCTTCAATGGTTTGGAACTTGGTCATGGTACATTGGAGTCCTTATCCCCTTGACGGATCCCCGTTAATGGTCTTTTAAGGTCCTAGTGGATGAACCCTTTACTTATGCTTTGATGAAGTCATTAAAAGGTTTGTTGAATGCCTTATGGTAATAAAGAAAACCCTTTCTTCCCCCTTACTATGGAAGAATCAAGAAACTCTTTTTTTTTGTCTCCTTGTGGACATAGTTGATGAAATGGAAAAATCACTAGATGACTAGGACAAAAATCTGATGTATGAATGAGATAGTGGAAACAATCCCCTAGCACTTGAATAATTACATGATGGAGCATACTTACACACATGGAGGAATATCCATGCATTTGGTTACACTTGGGAATTTGAACCATAAACATGGGTTAAATTTTGATTATTGCATTATGACTTAATGATTGTGTTACACATGATGAATCCTTTGGTAAAATGATGATCATGAAGTGGATAACCTATTGGAGACATAGCCCTTACTCCTTAAGTTTGTACCAGTTAAAAAGGGAAGTTAAAAATAATATAAGAATAAAATTCTTATATCGGTTGGCTATGATATGGGAGGCCTTAAACATGGAAAAAAGGGTAAGAGTGTGACCATAAGTTAGCAACCCTAATGATGTTTATCCTTAAATAAATTGAAATAGATTCTAAGTAATACATTTGAACTATTATATGCTCTTCCAAAGTATATGTGGTCTCAGTCAAGAATAAAATAAAAAAATAAAAATAAAATACATATAACAGGCCGACTAATAAAAGGTATGGAAATTGTGTATAAATATGATTCAATGCCCTCATTTTGAAGTGTGGTGTGTGGATACTCGGCTCTAAATTTTGGGTGGAAAAATGAGCTGTTTGAGGACAGTTGCAGGTTTGAGTTATGAGAAGTGTTTTTCTTATTTTTACAGCTCTGAAAATTCGATGGTGAAACAAAAGACTGATTTGTGGAAGCAAAATCTTATCTTATTTATGAAATTTTGGTCAACATAGCACTGAGGTAGCTACAGTATGAAGGAAGTTGTAAATACAAGTTCTTGAAGGTCTGATCATGTGACAGAAGAATAAGTTTCAATTCAAGTCCTTCTTCGTTATTTGAACATTGGATAGCAAAGTATAGCAACAGACATGAGGAAGTCAAATGTGATATCTTGATGAAGTTTTAAAGTTATGTTTTAATAATGATTCGGATTTGGGTATACTAAGAAGCAGCTACATCCAATGTGAATTGAAGTGTTAGCATCATCATTTCATCAAGCACTTATCTCAGAAATATGTGAAAGAATTAGAAGCTCTGATTTTTGGAAATTTTGGATTATATCAGTTTTTTGAGAAGACTATTGTGGAAATTAATCCCAAGGTGTAGAACAATTACACTCACAAAATTACTAGTCAAACTTGAAAAAATTCAAAAAAAAGGAGATTGAATATGGAGCATAACACAAAATTTTATTGAATAAGTGTACATCATAAAACCTCATGAATTCATAGGCTGTCCAAATATATAATTACATAATATATTTGAAAGCATAAATATGTTATTCGAATTAGAAAAAAAACAGGCTTATAAACTAGTCAAAATCTCCCATAGGTGCATAAATCACTTTCCTAATCTGTCAAGATGCTCACAAATTTTATGGGTGAGATGTACCACTTTTTAAGTGATGGAAATATATCATATCCATTATTGTGGATGGATAAAAATAAGGAGGATGAATTGGGAAAAAAACGAGGCAGTTACTCCAAGACTAGCTTTTCCTTTTTGCCTTAAAACTGCTAAAAATCAAGGTAGCTTCAGAAAAAGAAGAATTGTGCTTTTACTATTCTTTAATGACTATATAATTGGAAGTATATATTATAGGATCTTCCTAAATATATACATTATCCATTTTTATCAATTGTTGGCTTCTAGGTGCAAGTGGATGCCAACTAGCTAGTAAGGAATCTAGGAAAATGGCAAAAATGAATAATTAATGTCTCCTAAGTGAGAATATGGGTTTTATTTATTATAAAACACCCCCGTAATCCTATATTTATGTAAATATAATAAAAATATATCATATTATAGGGCCTATAAATAAGGCTTACTTACCCTTTACATACTGCTTGTCCATACAACCAAGGAAAGAGGAAAAAACCCAAGGGGAAAATCCTCCCTTAAATATGGACATGAAACAAAATTTTGGAAATATTGTTATCAATCATTATTCACCACATGATCAAAAATCCCCAGAAGTGATTTAATATTACTGAAGGTATTCTCAGAAAGCACCTTGGTGAAGATGTATGTTACTTTCTCTGCAGATGCACAATAGAGTAGAGAAATGATCCCATCATGCACAAAATGCCTGATATAGTGCATATGAATCTAAATGTGTTTGTTTTGTTGTATTTGAAATGGATCACTAGATATTTTAATGGTTCTTTGATTGTCACAATATATGACAATGGAGTTCTTTGATTCGATCCTAAACTCTCCAAGTATTCACTGCAACCACAAACACCAAGTAGATGCATTCACATCTCCTCTATACTCTTCCTTTGTAGATGAGAGTGCAATGAAAATATTGTTCTTACTTGACCAGCCCATTGGTCCATATTCAAGAATAAACAAAAATCCTGAAGTATACTTTCTATCAGTTTTATCACCTACCCAATCATTGTCAATAAATCCAACTAGCTCTAAGTCAGATTTTGCTGCATAGAAAATCTCATGAGCTCTTGTTCCTTGAATAAAGTTTAGGATTATATTAGATGTTTTCCAATGGATTTCATTAGGTGGATCCATGTGTCAATAATACACACTCACTGCATAACATATGTCAGATTGATTATGAGTCAAATAAATCAAACACCCTCAAATTCCTATACCATGTATTATTTACCAATTGATTCAAACTTGCTTCTTCAAGATTAACCCCAGAGAGAAATGGATTCTTGCTTGGATTTCAATCCTTCATGCTGAAATTTTTTAGAATATCTGAAGCATACTTTTACTGATGAACTTTGATCCCATGGGCTGATTGACAATTTTTGAGTCCCAAGAATTGACTCAGCAATCCAAAATATGTCATGGATAACACATGGTTCAACGCATCCTTCAAGGATGCAATATCTTTCATGGAAATTCCTTTCTAAAATAGGTCATCCACACACAAAACAATAATGATTAAAGATCCATGTATCAGCTTAAAATATACATTAGGATCAGACGTGCATCGAACAAAGTTTTGTGACAACAGAAAGTCATCAATCTTGGCATACCAAGCCCCGGGGGATTTCTTTATCCCATACAATGATATATTTAAATTTCACAAAAGAAATTTATTAGACACAAAACATTTAGGTTTCTGTATATAAATATATTCTTTCAAATATCCATGTAGAAAGGCACTGTTCACATCCATGTGATGCACCTCCAATTTCTTTGAAGCTTCAATGCCCAAAAATAACCTTATGGAGTCCATCTTTGCCGCTGGTGCAAAGGTATCATTGTAATAAATACCTTGAAATTATGAGTATCCCTTGGCTACCAATATTCCATTATATCTCAAAGGTGAACCATCCCCATAAAATTTAGTTTTATAAACCCACTTACACTTGACTAGCTTTCTCCCTGGGGGATATTGACTAGTTCCCATGTGTCATTCTTCTGGAGCGAGTTGTATTCTTCCTTCATTTTTGTTTTCCATATTGGATCATATGATGAATATTAATATATTTTATGGTATGATTCAACCATAAAATAGCACTTCTCAACAAATAATGGATCTTTCACAGAAAGGGTACTCTCAATTGAGATCTAGTCCTCCTAGGATCACTAAGATTCCCAACCAGTTCCCCAACTGCATGAATGGTCCTTGCAGCCCATTTTGGTCTTGTAGGAATGTTAGTATCTGAAATTAAATAATAATTATCATACATATCATAATAATAAAACTCATTAGTCTCTTCACTTACATTCAGTGGTTGTGGTGATGAAGAGGACTCTCCAATTTTTGTTGTTGCCAAAGGCTCTTCTTCAAACTGAACACTCCTTTTGATGAAATATTTTTGAGTGATAAATTTGATTGGATTAAACCCTTTTGAATATTCATAATACCCAACAATTAGACAGTCTCATACTTTGGGGTTCCAAATCCTTCCTCTTTTTAGTTGGAATTTTATCCCAAGCCTTTAAGCCAAAAATCCTGAAATGGGTCACATCTGGATTGTGCCCACTCCAAGATTAAAAAGGAGTGATTCCATAAAGTTTCTTGTGAGGAACCATATTCTATATATAGGATGCACATTTTATAGCTTCATCCCAAAACTTTGGTGGAAATTTTTTTGACTCCATCATACAGGATGCCATCTCCTTGAGTGATATATTCTTCCTCTCAGCAACAACATTTTGTTGAGGTGTGTAAG
Source organism: Pseudotsuga menziesii (assembly GCA_001517045.1). Lineage (NCBI taxonomy): Eukaryota > Viridiplantae > Streptophyta > Pinopsida > Pinales > Pinaceae > Pseudotsuga > Pseudotsuga menziesii. The sequence goes on from LPNX010081071.1 coordinate 42,787, forward strand.
GAATAGAATGTTGCATGTGGATAAATACATATTCACAATAATGGATGAACTAAGAATTGATATAATCTCCACCATTATCATATATGAGGATATTTAGTTTCCTCCCAAACTAGTCCTCAACCAAGGCTCGAAAAACCTTGAAGAGGTCAAAAACTTCAGACTTGTGCTTCATAAAGTAAACCAAGTAGAATCTGGAAAAGTAATCTACGAAGTTCGGCACATATTTTCCTTGACTCATGGAAATATGAGGGAATGGACCGACAATGTCACTGTGGATTAACTCAAGGGGTATATATTTTCTCTCATGACTGACTCTCTCATACTTATGCTCTGGGTGTTTTCCTAGGATGCAACCTTGGCAGACTCCTTTATAAAAATTGATATTTGGTAACCTTATGACCATGTATTTGTCACTTAAATATGAAATATACTTGTAATTTATATGGCCGAATCTCCCATGCCAAATATTTATTGCTTCAGTACCATGAGTGATAAGAGAATAGGGGATAGATAAAGGTAGGAAATGGGAAAACGTGTACACTTTCAGACTATGATCCAAAACACATTTTATTATGACTCTACCATTCAAAATATCTGATATTTCAACTTCATTGTGAGATAATACATCCTTCTTAGGAGACATGGTGTGGGTCATCTGATACACTGACAAGAGGTTAGCAACAAGACCTGAGACATACAACACATCATTGAAAGAATGATGGTCAAGATTAATCCTACCATTCTCCTTACTTTCAGTAAAAGATTAATCTCCTAAAACAATTTCTGTACCTTTCAAATCATCAAGAGAGGAGAAAGTCTCCCTTTTCAAAAACATGTTTCTTGCGGCTCCAAAATCAATGATGAAGGTGGAGGATCTTGCAGTGTGAGAAACCAAGGCATGAACTCTCTCCTTTTCATCTGAATTTGATCCTCCTTCCTTCTTATTTGCGCATTCAAGAAGGGAGATGTTGTTCTTCTCCAAGAGTTAAGTAAACATGTCAATTTTCTTCTTCATACAAGAGATATCAGGATGATAGCCCTTACTATAGTATGCACACTTGATCATTTCACCTTTGTTATTCTACTTCTGGAAGTTCTTCTTGGAGCATGAGGACTCCTGTTACAAAGAAAACTTCCTATGGCTTTGGGTGTACCACAACAGACAAAGTAACTACAGAAATCAATCCCTTCCCGATATGCAAGAGAAATAAAACATCTAACACTAAAGGATCTCGAAACATACCTTATTCCATATGGTTGATGTAGATCCCCGTTGAGATTTTCCAATCCCACTTGTGTTAACAATTTTCTCTCTCAACAATCAGTAAACAAGACAAGCATGCTAGATAATGGTGTTAGACCTAATCTAGCATATATAATCAATAATGTATAAGCAATTAAAAGCATCCATGGATTCAATATTAATTTAAATACACATCATTGGATAGGAAAATATATTTCTATTAATATAAATCAGATATTACAAGAATGACAACCTCTGTTGGCATGTCTGTGAACCGGAGAAACTGAGTCCTCCACTTGGGCCTCTCAATCCTCCATCTCTCAATAGAAAGCTCACAAACAAAGGAAAGCTTGGGAAGAATACCAAGTGCTCCAAGGGACAAAGGGATGTAGACTCAAGTATAAGCAAGCTACGGCAATAATGGACTATAGTTTTATTGCTCTTCAATTCCTCCCCTTTCAATGTATCCAAAGGGTTCCTTATATAGTGCTTTAATGGGGTAATGGAAGGTCAAATCTGAGTGATCTCAAGGAATATGGAAGGCCAAGAGACAAGTGACTCAGATTCACATCAAGGAAAACTCCAAAAATATTTGGCCTTTTGCACACATCCCGATATACGCAGGTTTAAGGGTTATATCCACGTATATACGTGAGAAAGGGTTTAAAAGTCACATATGGCAAATAACAGGTGTTTTTAGGGATGATATTGGAAACATCAAAGGTAAAACAAATGGTCCATGGAGTCCAAAGAGTTTGCAGAGGAATAGGGAAGGCCATAAATGTGTGATCTACCATGTGTGGTAAAATCAGCTGTAACAGATGCCCCCTAATGTGTGAGGTCAGAGGGGTGATACAATGGCTGAAATACATTATAAGTCCATCCTAGAAGTGGAGTGATGAAGAACTAGGTGGAAGAACTAACCATCCAACAATATAGTACAAATATCTCTGCATATGACTGCAAGTACATACAGCAGTCCCGGATACATAAGAGTACAATGGCCATGAATAGGAATGATACAAAATATGACATGTGTGGTCATCGCCATGTACAATATAGATAGATCAGAATCTCCATGATGAATATATACAAAGGATCATGATATCCATGAAAGCTAAAGATATACAATGGATCAAGATCTCCATAATGGATGAAGATATCTGACATACACTAGAATAAAGTCACGAGATTTGAAATCTCATGAACATTGGCACGATCAAGGAGGTAGCATATATGAAATGCCACCAATCTAGAAAGTATTCTACACAAACCACTATGAGTACATGTCCTACTATGTGAATATAGGTGTGAAGGTTGAACATAGTAGTCCATCGTCTGATTACCGGTCATTGATGTATATTGTTAACAGACGTGAGATTACCCACTGATAATGAAAATGGGAATCAAGGTACTAGAGTGCAATCTAACAAGTGTGAATAAATGTGTTGAGGTCAAACACTTGGAAGAATCCATAGATCAGGGGACATTGATGTATTCCCAAAACTGTTGATGGGAAGAGAACCTACCATTGATGACTGTAAGTCTCAAGGCACTCAAATGACTCTAGACTCCTATCCCAGAATAAATGATCTAAAGTCAATGGGATGAAATCCACTGGAAGTAGGGCATTAAGGAAACCCCCATCATCCAACATGAGGTACTTAGCAACATTGTATCATGTGGAAGGACTCAAATGATATGTGCATGAACCAGTAATAGTACTGGGAATGTCCAACATGCAAAGTCAAGACAACTAAGGGATGGCTGACTCAAGATTCAACTTCCTTCAAACAAGAGCATAAATGCAAATGGTGACTGAATGTAGGCAACATAGACTCAATATAAAAAACTAGCACATCTCTGCGACACATGAGGCATCATCAGAGGCTCCATAGGGACTGGAAGCTTAACTAGTCGGTGGAGATAAACTTAGAGAAATGAGTATAGCTCCTAAAGTCAAACTATTAACCCAACCAATGGATGTGATATACAGTGCTCTATTCAAAGGAGACATGACTCGACTGCTACCAAAGATAACATTTTTTCCTGTCTGGATTTTTGGTTTTTTGATTTTTTTTTTACTTTTTCAAATATTTTGAAAAGCTTGAAAAAGAATAAAAGTTGTTTATAGTTACAAATCTAGGAGGAGACAAGTGTCAAAGGGAAAAAAAACTAGTTCTAAGCAGTGGAACACACCTATGCTCAATGCAAGGAAACATGTGCAGGATAACGACACTCGAAGGAAAGTCCCCTCCCAGTAAAAAATGGGGAATCAAGCTGCAGAAGATATATAAAATGGCTCTGCTTGGCTAGACATGAGACAAGCTGGGGATATATGGATGATAATCAGATTTAGGGAAGCTGGCATAAGGCTCAAAAAGGCAGGAAAAACTCATGATAATGCAATTACAACTTGACATATACAAGGGAGTCCTGGGGAAATGCCAGCATAAATTTCAAGAGAAGTATGAGGCTCTTGATCTAGGACATGGTGGGACTAAAAGGGACTCCCGGACCTAAGAGAGGACTCACAGCATGGGTACCAAATGCAAAAGGGAGCTAACTAGGACACCCATGTATAGGAAATCTCTACCATTCACATAATATCACTTCTAATAGCAACATGAAGGTTTCGTGATACCATGGAATGGGTTCATACCTAAGTTTAAGATGGAATGGTCATAAGGAAATGCATAAGTGCAAGTGGATGTGATATCCTAACCTATATGCTAGTTCAGACATAATACCTGTGATAGGAACGAACAGGTCGAAACCTCGGAGAGAGTGTACAAAAACTGGACCCTACATGACAACCATATTAGTCCAAAACAACCCAAAATAGTCAATAACGAATCCAAACTATAGGATATAGGGGGGAATGATCATGAAAACTGCACCCAAAGGAAACAATGTGGTGAATGATGGGACATAAAAAGGAAAGTAAGGTGAAGACCCAACGTTCATGCATCCACTACCACCCCCGTGAGGGTGACCACAGGTGTAAAGACTGAGAGAAGGGAGTCAACATCCTCCACAAATGGAGTAGAGGGAAAAATGTGACCACTCCCAAATATATGAGCACGGTAAGGGGCTGTGATGGCCCCAAGTCTGACACCAGGTTTTGTACTAGGACCAAGGATGGGAGATAGGATACCAGTCATGCCAAAAATAAAAGGACCCAAACTCAAGAGAGCATAAATATACTAAAGTAACTACGATCCCAAAGGCCAACTAGCGCACAAAGAGCACACTCCTAAGAAAATATACAACCAAAATACAAACAAACCAAGGGGAGGATATGTGAGCTCCCGAATGTAGTAGGTATGTATCTCCCAGGAGAGGCTCAAAACTCCCATACACTACAAGCGAAGGTATGTAACAAATTATAGTGGCTCTTAGCTTCAACGCATAAAGCACTGTGTTGTCTGACCTCTACTTGGCTTGGACACTCACAGAATAACCTCTGCAAGTACCCCCTGTGATACCTAGGTAAGGTAACTAAGGTCACCCCAATATAACCAATTCTTAGGTGGACAATTGCAGACGGGATTGGTCGTATGGGAAGGGTAGAAAATCCCAAAACTCAAAAGAGTCCCCAGATACGAATATGATCCTGGAAATATCTCCAGTGCTCATAGAAAGTAACCAAGAGTCATCCCAGTCATAATCACATGCATTGCCTCGTGCTTAACTCCTGTGTGAGAGGAACATCCTGAGAAACACAAATTATACCAAGGGTTTCACTCTCTCACCTAGATAGACAACTAATTGTTTTGTTTAGTGCTCTTGGAGAATTAACTTACAATGAACTATTCCAAGACTCTAAATCCTAATCTTGTTTGTGAACCCTATAAAATAAAAATGTGTAGTTCATTTTAAATTATGCGTTGATTTTAATGGATATGATTAATCAAAGGGAAATGGTCGTGCAACTAATGAAGTTATGACTCATCAATGAAGTAAATATGCACACCTGAAAAGCAATGGCAAGTGCAATGTGTAGAATGAAAAATGGGGTATGCCACTACATGAGATGCAAAAATATTCATTCCTTTCAAAATGTTAATGCAATCCTTCCTATATGAAATCCTAAATACAACTCTCATCCAAGCAATCCAATGCAAGTACCTCCTCAAATCCATATCTAAGATGCAACTAAGAGTGCAACTATTTTTCATTTTCAATATAAAAGAATGAAAATGTAATAAAAGTCATTTAAAACTCTTAGTCTCTGTAGCAAGTATAAAACACAAGCATATTAAGACACAGAGACAAAAAAGAGTAATGTACTAATGGCAAAACAAAAAATGAGATAAATGACTAAAACTACTTTCAAAGAAAAATCAATGAAAAAGCTGTCTCTGGTCACAAAAGAAGCATCCAACAGACAACATCAGAACCCGAGAAGACCCAGCCACAATAACAACCCACCCAACAACTTCCCACAACATCAAACTCAACCAAAAGGGAGGATGTACATGACTGTTTAAAGAACAACTGTGTATATACGCGACTTTTGGCCAAAACTTGCATGTACGTGCAGATTTTGGCAAAAAACCTGCATGTATACGCAACTTTTGGCCAACAATCTACGTATGTACGTGACTTTTGGCCAAAAATCGGCGTATACAGAGAAGGCAGTGGTAAAAAGAAGGCCAAGGGTCAAACCAATGAAGGAGAGTGTCAATGGATGAACATACTATAAAATGTGACACAAAAATGGGGAGAAACAGAGAGGAATCCAATAATATCAAGTACATTGTGCCCCCAGACCCCAAGTAAACACAAGGAACATCCCCAGTGGAGTCACCAATTCTGTTACGGAGAAAAATTCCTATGGCTTGGGGTGTACCACAACAGACAGAGTAACCGTAGAACTCAATCCCTTCTCGATATGCAAGAGAAATAAAACATCTAACACTAAAGGATCTTGAAACATACCTTATTCTGGACAATTGATATAGATCCCCATTGAGATTTTCCAATCTCGCTTGTGTTAACAATTTTCTCTCTCAACAATCAACAAACAAGACAAGCATTCTATATAATGGTGTTAGACCTACTCTAGCATATATAATCAATAATGTATAAGCAATTAAAAGCATCCATGGATTCAATATTCATTTAAATGCACATCATTGGATTGGAAAAGATATTTCTATTAATATAAATCAGATATTACAAGAATGACAACCTCTGTCGGTACGTCTGCGAACTGGAAAAACTGAGTCCTCCACCTAGGCCTCCACCACCTCAATCCTCCATCTATCAATAGTAAGCTCACAAAAAAATGCAAGCTTGGGAAGAACACCAAGTGCTCCAAGGGACAAAGGGATGCAGACTCAAGTATAAGCAAGCTGCGACAATAATGGACTATAGCTTTCTTGCTCTTCAATTCCTCCCCTTTCAATGTATCCACAGGGTTCCTTATATAGTGCTTCAATGGGGTAATGGAAGGTCAAATATGAGCAATCTCAAGGCATATGGAAGGCCAAAAGACAAGTGACTCGAATCCACATCAAGGAAAACTCCAAAAATATTTGGCCTTTTGCACACATCCCGATGCACGTGGGTTTAAGGGTTAAACCTGCTTATATACGCTAGAAACGGTTTAAAAGTCGTGTATGGCAAATAACAGGTGTTTTTAGGGATGATCTTGGAAACATAAAAGGTACAAAAATGGTCCATGGGGTCCAAAGAGTCTGCAGAGGGACAGGGAAGGCCATAAATGTGTGGTCTACCATGTGTGGTAAAATCAGTTGTAACAACTCCTCTTGAGACTTTGACTCTTCTTGGAGCCTTAGAATCTCTAGCAACCAATGCTTTGTCTTTGGAAGGTTTGATGGTGTCCATCATAACCAATTTTTATTTCTTTTGAGTGAGGGATTACATGAAATTAGCAAGCTTAGCAATATTCCAGGCTCATGTTGTCAATTTGGTGACATGGAAGGTTGAAAACAAAACAGAGTAGTTGGGACCAAGATTTGAAAGTATGGTCAAGACTATTTTCTCATCCTTCTTTTCGATCCGGCATTGTTTTAACTGCAGAACAAGGGCCTTAAACTTGGAAAAGTAGAATTGCAAGGATTTTAAGCTACTAGGACTCAATGAGATCAGCTCATTTTCGAGTTGATGTCCCATAATTTCATATGTATTTCCAAATATAGTCTCAAGCTTCTCGCAAAACTCATTTGGTGATGTTAATCCATCAAGCTGGAAAAGGAGGTCTCTTGAAATGCTCAAACATAAGAGACCATAGGCCTCATCCATCCTGTTTTTCCATTTAATTTTCTCTGATGTTGCATTGGTCTTAGCCTCAGTTTCCATGGTCACTCTAAAGAGGCCTTTACTCCTCAAAAAAATCTCCATCTCATCCTTCCACTCGAAATATTTGAGTGGAGTCAAGATGATCCTGTAAGATTGATCCATATCTCAACAACTGCACCCTTGAACTAGCAGAATGTGCTCCTCGTTAGTGATGTCGAACCTGAAATATAAATTTGGAAGGGAAATAATTGAACTACCAAGGATTTGCTACCATGTGGAAATTAATCCCAAGTTGTAGAACAATTACACTCACAAAATTACTAGTCAAACTTGCAAAATTTCACAAAAAGGAGACTGAATATGGAGCATAAAACAAAATTCTATTGAATAAGTGTGCATCATCCAAAATCATGAAGTCATAGGCTGTCAAAATATATAATTACATTAGATATTTGAAATAATAAATATGTCATTCGAATCAGACAAAAAGCAAGCATACTAAACTAGTCAAAATCCCCAATAGGTGCATAAATCACTTTCCTAATCTGTCAAGATACTCACAAATATACTGAGTGAGATGTACCATATTTTAAGTGCTAGAAATATATCAGATCCATGCTTTTGTATGGATAAAAATAAGGTGGATGTGTTGGGGAAGAAACAAGGCAGTTACTCCAAGACTAGATTTTCCTTTTTGCCTTAAAAATGCTAAAAAGAAAGGTAGATTTAGAAAAAGAAAAACTGCACTTTTACTATTCTAGAATGACTATAGATTTGGAAATATATCTTTGAGTATTTTTCTAAAGTGCTTCATTAACCAGATTTAGCAATTTTTGACTTCTAGGTGCAAGTGGATTCCAACTAGCTAGTAAGGAATCTAGGAAAATGACAAAAATGAATAATTAATGTATTCTAAGTGTAACTATGGGTTTGATTTATTCTAACAACTATGGTGTGGAGAGAGATATGAACTTGTGACAATGATGTCAAGATATTGAATTAAAATTGTTGTGAGAGTGATCCTCAATGATTACCATCTTATAACACTGCCATGATGACTTGACAGTAATACACAATGATGACTCAACAGTTACACAAAAGTTGATATGACAGTTAGAAATTAGTACAGTGTGGGCGTGACATTGATTAATCAACTGTGATTACAATATGTAATTGGAAAAATATTGATAGGATGATGACAGTGATATTATGAATTGACATGATAGTGAAAACAATGAGCAAGTTGTTTGGAGAAATGGTTGTATTAAGTATATGGTTGATTGCAGACAAGTGAAAGTGATTTCAAAATGAGTCTTGCACGCTGAGGTTTGGATACCTCAACCTTTCTTAGTTGGAGCTAATATAACTAGGATGGGTCTTGGAATAGGATTTGGTGCTCTTTCATCAATTGGTGATGATGTAATCAAAATATTGAAGTCTTCATTGTAATTCATATTCAACTATAAATAAAGTTTACTATATTTGTCTTGTGATTTGTCTGTATTGATTGATGTACTTAGTAGCTTAAAGTGATTGATGAAATCTGCTTAGCTTTGAGAAATGGAAATTGGTTAAGAGTGCTAGCACACTGATTCACCCCCCTCTAAGTGTGGCATTGTATCCAACAATTGGTATCAGAGTCGAACTTCAACACAAGCCTCACTAGCTTAAAGGAGATCTATGGAAACACAATGAAAGAAAAAGTAGAGTTATCAAATGATGAAGTTCCAATATTTGACATGAAAAATTAATTTGGATGGAAAATCAATGTGAAAGCTTATCTAGAGAATTTTGGTGTCTGGGACATTGTGATCAATCTGCCCATTCCTTCCAACAAGAAGACCAAGACATCTACACAAAAGGATGCCAAGAAGGACAACACCATTTCCTTGAAAGTTCTTATGGATTGATTCTCAAGCTCTGTCAAAGAGAGTGTAGGAGAATACACTTCAATGAAAGACCTATGGTTTAATACAGAAATTGAGTACCAAAGAGTAAAAAAAGACACAAAGATGGAAACATAAGTCACACCCACTGAAGATGTGAAGGAAGAAGAAAAGGAAGTGCAAAATTTAGACATCAGTGAAGGTAAGGATCATTCTGATTACAACAACTTTGGTTATGATAACATTGAAAATGATCTTGAATATTCTAAGAAATAATTCCTAGCACGACTTTTAATGGACATTGATCTCAAATACAATTTGGGTCTTGAAAGGAATATTTTGGGATCCTTTGAAAAGTACCATGAGAATTCAATGGATATACTCAAGAAACTCAATCACAAGAAGACAAGTTTACAAGATGAGCTGGAAGAAAAACAAGATCAAGTTGAAATACTAAATACGGAATTGGTCAGTTAAACTGAAGAACAAGAAGAGTCTAGTGAATATTCATAAGATATTGATTTGAAGTCTCGGATGGAAGAAGCCAAAAGGATAGAGGAAGTATTGAAGTACAAATTGAATGAGAAGGAGAAGCTATTTCAAAATATTGAGATGGAGCTAGTTTCTCTCAAAAAGACGGATAAGAAATTTGATGCATATGTTAAGATCAACAATAGTTCAGTCATATTGGATAAGATTTTGTATTGTCAAAGATATTCATTTGACAAATATGGTCTTGGATACAACAAGGAAAGAGGAAAATATGTGGTTGACACATTGTCTCCTAAGACTCTTGAAGAAATCCCTTCAACGTCAGAAAAATAATGCAAAGTTCCTCATTAAGAACCTGCACAACAAAAACAAGGCTTCAAAAGATCAGAAAAACATCCAGAAGTTGGTCCCAGTCCTCAATACAAATTCAGAATAGAGACAACTCCAAATTGTAATCAAGAACCTTGGTATGAACATGGTTTTAATGGTTATTGTTATTCATGTGATGATTTTGGTCACAAATATATGGATTGTAGATTCAATGATAGAAGAAGTGTTGGTAGTTCCAACAACACATTTAGGTGTTAGACATGCAACCATGTTAGTCACATTGCTGCATATTGTCATACTATGATATTTTATAGTCATCATGGATTTGGGAACAAATCTCAATATTGTGTGAATTCTATAAGACAACCTATGAGGAATGCACCATACACATCCACAAGAAAATATTATGAACTATAGAAGAAGATTAATGCAGGAAGAAATACAACTCAGAAGACAAATTCTCATAATCAAGGACATTCCCAATTATGGATGAAAAATAATGAACGATTGAATGTGAATGAATTGGATCAATGAAAATAAGATGGCTTTCTTATGGTAATCCGACATTGAGGTCTATCAAATACCTTAATACACCTTCAGCTCATGGAGCTAGAGGATGGACTCAAAGGTAAATGATTGGTTTCTCCAAGTAGTAAAATAGGTCCAAGGATCGTAGTTACAGTTGCCATATTGATAGGGGGAGAAAGAGTACTTTAGAGTAATCTCATGAAATTTCTATGAAGAAAATGAAGTGAAGAAACATGGTGATATTTGGATAATGCTTGTGAATTTACTAACATGATGGTTGATGCATTTCTTATAGTATACATAAAGTGTTCCTATGACTCTCTCTAGCCTTGGATATGATTTACAGGGATGTCTTTAAGAAACACTTGTTGTTGGTATCTGATGATATCACTTATATTGAGTTGGTTATAGAGGATTTTATCATTGTATCAATGAGGACACATTTAATATCTTGAGAAGAGCAGCTAGCAACAAGTCCAAAAAGATCGTAGTGGGGATAAATATGGTATGGAGAACAACAACAAAGGAAAAGTAGGTTAAGACAAAGGGGGAGCAACAAATATTGTTAGCTTAGCATCATCACAGGGGGAGATGAAACACTTACAAAGTATTTTTAATCTTTATTTTCATATATTTTCAAGAATACATTTTTTGGGGCATTATGAAGCTCTTAATGGATAAGTGTTTGACTCTTTGTCATTAATGTCAAAGGGGGAGAGTATTTGCTTAGGTTTTTTAATCAATGAAAAAGGGGGAGTTTGTTGAGAATGGTTGACATTAATGACACACCATTAATGACAAAGGATTGACAAATGATGATGACATGGAAAGCAGGATATGGTAGGTTGGGAATTTGGATCATGTTCATAGATGGTGTGTGCTTTTGAGCACTAGGTGGCACAAATTACCCATTCTATGGTCATTTGTTAAGGATGATGTGGGTCATATGTGTACATGTCATTGATGCCCCTTACTCATAGGAAAGGCTTTAAATCCATTTTCATAATGATGTTGAAGCCATAAGCTCATTGGGAAAGTTCATGATGACCCTCTTGGTCTAGATCCCTTTGATGATGGTCTTGAAGCTCCACATATATGGTGACATGGAGCCTTGATAGTTTGGGACTTGGTCATGGTATGTTGGAGTCCTTAACCCCTTGATGGAGCCTCGTTAATGGCTATTGAATGTTCTAGTGAATGAACCCTTTACATATTCTTTGATGAAGTCATTACAAGGTCTGTTGAATACCTTACGGTAATAAAGAGAACTAATGATTCACCCTTGCTATGGAAGAAAAAAGAAGCTCTTGTTTGTGGATTTTTGTGGATGTAGTTGATGACATGGAAAAATTGGTTGATGACTAGGAAAAAAACTTTATGTGTGAATAAGATAGATGTAACAGTCCCATAACACTTGAAGAATTACATGAGCGAGCATACTTACACACATGGCATAATATCCATGCATTTGGTTACACTTGGACATATGACCCATACACATGGCTTGAAGTTTGATTTTGGAATTTGACTAAATGATTGTGTTACACATGATGAAGCCCTTCCTAAAATGATGATGATGAAGTGGATAACCTATTGGATACATATCCCTTACTCATTAAGTTTGTATCAGTAAAAAAACAAGTAAAAAATCATATAACAATAAAATTCTTATATTTGTTGGATATGATATGGAAGCCCTTAAACATGGAAAAAAGGGTAAATGTGTAACCCTAAACAAGAACCCTAATGATGTGTATCCTTAAAGAAATTAAAAGAAATACTAAGTAATACATGTGAACTATTATATTCTCTTCCAAAGGATATGTCGGCTCAGTCAAGAATAAAGAAAAAATTGAAAATAAAATACATATAGCAGGTTTGATAATAAAAATTATGGAAATTGTGTGTAAATACCAGTCAACTCTCTCATTTTGAGGTGTGGTGTGTGGAAACTCAGCTCTGAATTTTGGGTGGAAAAAGGAGCAGCTCGAGGACAGTCGCAGGTGTGAGTTATGAGAAGTGTTTTTCTTGTTTTTACAACTCTGAAAATTCGGTGGTGAAACAAAAGGCTGATTTGTGGAAGCAACAAATTTGAATCTTATCTTATCTATACAATTCAGGTCAACAGAGCACTAAGGTAGCAATAGTATGATGACAGTTGTAAATACAATTTATTGAAGGCTCGGTCACATGACAAAATAATATGAGTTTCAATTCAATTCCTTCTTACTTATATGAACTTTGGATAGTGAAGTATAACAATAGACACAAGGGAGTCAAATGTGAGATCTTGATGATGTTTTAAAGTTATGTATTAATCTTGATTCTGATTTGGATATACTAAGAAGTAGCTACAACCAGCGTGAATTGAATTGTTAGCAACATCATTTCATCAAGCACTCATCTTAGAAATATGTGAAAGAAGTACAAGCTCTGATTTTTGGAAATTTTGGATGATAGCAGTTTGTTGAGAAGACTGTGTTGTGGAAAGTGATATGAAATTGTGACAATGATGCTAGGATATTGACTTAAAATTGTTGTTAAAGTGATCCTCAATTATTTCCATCTTATACTGCTGCCATGATGACTTGGCAGTGATACACAGTGACGGCTCAACAGTCACAAAAAAGTTGATATGACAGTTGGAACTTAGTATAGTGTGGGAATCACAATGACTAATCAACTGTTATTACAAGATGTACTTGGCAATAGATTGACAAGATGATGACAGTGATATGATGAATTGACATGATAGTGACAACAATGAACAAGTTGTTTGTAGCAGCAGTTGGATTAAGTAGGTGGTTGACTAATGACAAGTGAAAGTGATTGCAAAATGAGTCTTGTGCCCTAAGGTTTGGATACCTCAACCTTTCTTAGTTGGAGCTAAGATAACTAGGTTGGGTCTTAGAATAGGAATTGGTGCTCTTCATTCATTTGGTGCTAATGTAATCAGAAGATTGAAGTCTTTATTGTAATGCATATTCAACTATAAATAAAGTTTACTACATTTTACTTGTGATGTGTTTGTATTGATTGATGTACTTAGTATATGTTGTCACCCCGACAACTCCCCTTGATTTTTGTAAAATCAAGGGTCCCCCATGTAATTTTTTGTAAATACTTAGCTTCAGGTATTCTTCTATTTTATCTTTCTTGATTTAGTTAGTTTTTTTATGATCTCTTTTTTTACCCTTGGTTTTCAGCATTTCCTTCTCTTTGACTTAACTTTCTTTCTTTGATCCATTGTTTTCTGTGAGACATGTTATTTAGCTTGTATTTCATTGTAGAAGGATTTGGTAATTTGGATATCCTTGTCGTTGGCGTCTTTCAATTATTAATCATGTCCTTTTGTTTTCAATGGAATATCTAAATTTGAAAGTCTTTAATATTTGATTAAAATCTCAAGTCCTTTTGTGTAATAGACAAATTTTAATAACTTGATTAAGGCTTATTTTTTAATTCCATTGCATCTTTTCTAAAAAACAAAAGTGGTGTTCATGATCTTTATTTTTTATCCTCACTTAATTGTCTTTGGAAAATCACTCTCATTATTTATTTCAACATGGTATTTGTGGCTTAGAAAATATATTAAGATATGTTAATTTCTCTTTCTATATAAATATCTTAAGAAATTTTCTCAATCATATAATCCTACTTAAGAAAATACCATATTTCTATTATCATTGTCTAATCGTATTTAATATACTTAACAAACAATGTTGATCAAGAATTTTTCATAGTTGATTTTGACATGATAGCTAAAGACACATATTGAAAGTTCATTATGTATCCATGATAAAAGACATAACCTTATCACCATAAATAAGAGCTATGTTATACATCACTTAAATCTAAGTTATCAGTACAAATGTTAATGAATTGTTAAAAAAATAAGTGGACAATAAACTTTTAAGAGAGATTAAATTGTATTATGTTGACATATAATTGATAACTTTTGTTTCTTTTGAAGGAACCTTGCGCATGGATCATGATAAAAGGAAACAATTGTCAGAACATGCAATTGAAATCTTTCCAAACTGAATCTCAAGAAAGGAGGCTTGCATTAAGAACATGAAACACAATTGCGCACCTGTAAAAGACATGTTTTTACATGGTTGATTTTGAACAAACCGTGAGGAATTAGCTTAAACAGTTGAAAACCCACTTAAAAAATGATCTGGTTTAACTTTCACTAAGGGTCATTTTCCAGCCAAATGCATGATCTATGAGATATTTGGGGATATTTGAGCTGGATTTTTCCAGAAATTTGCCAGCTACAAGATCCATTTTCTAGAAGCTTGTTATGGGATTCTCTCTATTTAAACAAAAGGATTTCGACTTGTGGAGGGAGGGGAGGTCTCTGGAGAAGGAAATGATTGTGATTCTTTCCATCTCTATATTATTCTTGTGATTTTTTTGTTAACGAGAAAGAATAGGAGATGCTGCCAGGGGAAGGAAGCTTTGTGGAGGATCCAAGGAATTATTTTCTCATAAATTCTATACTGTTTTATTCTGTACGTTTAGGATTTTGTTTGAAAGAATATTCACAGAAGTTAACTATATCTACTGTCATTGGATCAATGCTGTAAGTTTGTTCTTAGGAAGAGTTATGCATACATTTTGGTACTCATATTGTTATTTTGGATTTTATTTCAATACATACATACATACATACATACATACATACATACATACATACATACATACATACATACATACATATATATATATATATATATATATATATATGTATATATCTGATTTCTGTTAATTTCTTTTCACACATATTATATCAGTTCTCATGCATGTGTGTTGTGTTATCATGCAAAAATTTATATTTTCATTCCTGAGCACAAATTGTTTTGGATTTCTATTCACCTAATTTTATTATCATCAAATGTTTTTTTTTCTATCATTTTATTATTTATGTTGTTAAATAATTAATATTGATTCATTAGAATATTGAATTTATATTAATGTTCCTTTCTAATCATGTCTATCATTGAAACGAAATCCAAAATAATTAATATCAATTTCGATCTATTAACCAAAATTGATTTAGATTTGCACAATTTAAAGGCTCTAATAATTGTCATGATTTTAATTAGGATAATCTTTGAAGTTATTTAAAATATGCCATATTTTTATTGTAGAATTTCTTCTCAATTTAAATAATTGCATGTTTAATTTATATATGAAAATTGAATCAATGTTAGTTTTAATCATGCTCCTGTGTAGGATAAAATAGGATAGAAATAGATCAATATAAATTTTATTTTTAAATTAAAATTTTGTTTCATAAATGGTAAGCTGCTAAAATATGTATGTTTTGTGTGTTTCCTTTAATTTGTATTTCAAATTAAAGTTGGCTTCATTTTTTTATTTGAAATGAGACTCTCCTTTAGAGAGCAACACATAAATTAGATATAATTAGTTTACTTTTAATTTAATAGTTGTTTAATAAACTTTTTAATATTTTTATAAATAGATTAATTTAGATTATCAATTAATGATTAAGTTTAGTTTTAATAATTTTAGTTGTATTTGTTAGAACTCAATAGTATAAAGTAGTTTAAATTACAATTTTCTAGGTTTAAGTTTAGATAACTCTCCTTAAGAGAGTTAAAACCTAGAGGTAGCGGGACTTTTGTTATCATGAGTGTTAGTCATACCAAACATACCGAGGGATGCTTTAAGCACCTTGTATGGGCTAATTCTCCTTTGTTGGACTAGTTCACTAAATCTGGCCAACAGTATCTTAAAGTGATTGATGAAAACTGCTTATATTTGAGAAGCAAAATTTTGTTAAGAGTGCTAGCACACTGATTCACCTCCCCCCTCTCAGTGTGGCAGCATGTCCAACAAAATCATCTTTTTAGTAGCATGTGTAGCAACAACATTCTTTGCTTTTTGTAGAAGGAGCAAGTCGACATAAGTCGACTTGAACGAAGACCGACTTAGTCGATCAGCCAACTAAGTTGAGGGACCGACTTAGTCGATCAGCCGACTAAGTCGGTCGGCTGAGTAAACACAGTAATTAGAGTCTGTTAACTAATAGTCGTGTCGGTTCGGTGAACCGACAGGTAGTTATGATTGTAACTGTTTGTAACCTGTATATATTAGGCTGTTGAGCCTCACAAGAACTCAGTTCAGTTCTTGGCTTTGTACGATTTATTGAGAATAATATAATCTGTTCATCCTATCTGTTCTTCTCTCTTGTATCTGTGTATATTTCTGTATATTTTTGTATGTATTATTGGTAACCTTATGTGATCTGTGAGATTACAACATTGGTTCCGTTGCCGGTAGTACATAACTGGAATATATGCTCACATATGATACCAGAATAGGAGATAAAGGACTGGTGGGAGTGAAAAATTGCTAACTATCTACAAAATTACGCACGAAGGAACAGATTGACAGTCGCAGAAGCAAAAGCCAGATTTTTTACTGAGACTCACGAAAAGTTTGTCGAATCCATCCCACACCTGTTGAAGCAGCTTTTGGATGAGAAAACCGAACAAGACTAAAGAAGAACAGTTACTCTAGAAACTGATCCAAGGAGGACGTACAAATCTATCGGAGTGGTTCGAAAAGATAGCCGACGACTTCTGTGAGCAACAAGCAGTCGAAGACAGGACTTCTGTGGAAACTGTCCAGCAGAAATTTTTCACAGAATTTACTGATCAATTCTTGTGTTCCTTGCTGACTTTGTTGTTCAAGTTTTTAATAGAAAAAGGTGCAGGCCATATTGTCGAAGCTCGACCACTATTACGTGAACCACCCTCAAATACTAACTGGGCGGAGAAGCAAAAGAAGTGGGAAAAATTTATTGCTGAAAGGGAGTGGGAATACTTCCTGAGTAAGTAGACACTATCCGAGCTTTCTAAAAAGCGTTGGGTAGGCCATGGGGGGGTAGCTGGTCATGTGTCGGACCTAGAGCATAGTGGATTCTAGTCGACCAGAGTTTTAGTCGCCAGTAATGAAAAATCGACCGACGAGGACCTGAAGGCATAGTCTTGTACGAAAGTATGTCGGACATTAAGAGAATTGAAAGGGACGAAAGACAGTAGAGAAGGGAAGCCAGATGAGAAAGAGCCGCAGAGCTACAGTGAAACCCTAGGGAGACCGACCATGATGACGTACCGCCAGAGTCGGGTCATGACCGACGCAGAGAAGGAGAAGAAGAAGAGGGGTCCCCTAAAGATGACGAAATGTGGATAGAGCAGCCAGAAGCTCTCCAACTAATTGTTCCCGACGAAGGAGTAACCCTTTCCACAGTAAGTCCGCGTACCAGAATACAAACTATTATAGAAGATGACCTTCGACTAAGAGCTGGCGAAATTACACTCTGGAGTCGACTAGGGGATGAACCATATACAGGTCGACATCTTGTAATACGTCAACCGATCGAAGGGAATTCGGTGACCTTTCAAACGGCACCCTCCTTTCGTAGTATCCACTTGCTCCTGCCGACACATGAAGGAGCACCCCCCCTACCACATACAACTTTAGAAGATACACAAGAGTCAGACCTGAGCACGCACAGTGGCAGTGGGTCATTAAGAAGACAAATTATCAACAATCCGCTATTCAACGAGAAATATTCGACACCCGACGGAAGCACAAGTTCCGTCGACCAAAACCCCATCGTCACCCGGACAGATTCGACTGACTCAACAACCCCACCCCTTACAACCCCACCCAAACCACCCACCCCGCCAACTTCAGAGAGTAGTGACAGTGACTCCGACATGGGTCACGGATCTGCTCAGATTCCCCTTTATGAGGGCAACGAAGACCCCAGACGACATTGGTTCATCTGTGAATCAATATGGGAGGCCAACAAGGTCACAGAAGAAGAACGCCAGATGGCCCAGTTCGTCGGAGCCCTAAGGAAAAGAGCTCTAACATGGTATATGACATTTTCTGAATGATAGCCCAGAGCAACAAAATCAGAGATAAAAGCGCAATTCCTATCATTTTTTAAGACCCCAGACGCCAAACACCTGGCCGCCAAGAAGCTGAAAACAACATCCCAAAAGCCAGGAGAAACAGTTCGCGACTACGATAAATGATGGAAGGATCTATTGAGCCAGTTAGATTATACTATTGATGAACAATTACTGATTCAATGGTTCCTTGCAGGACTCTCACAGAAGGTTCGCCGACACATCAGTCTGGAAACTTTCAAGTCGTATGAAGATGCGCTGACAAAAGCTCTGCAGGTCGAGATGGATGAAGACATACCTGCATATCAGACCGACCACCGTTTGGAGGAGCAGCTAGAAAACGTGCAGAAGTCCTTGAAAGAGATGACCCTGAAGAACCAAGAAGTCTGGTGCACTAACTGTTCAACAGCCGGGCATTCCAAAGATACTTGTCGACAGCAATTCAGCCGACAAGATGTCCGTTTTGTGCAGACAAAGACATTTTGCGACATTTTCCAGGAACGTGGAGACCATTCCATGGTCAACTGTCCTTACAATATGAAGAATGGGAAGGATTCCTGGTGTGCTATCTGCGAGACTGCAAATCATAACACGGCCGACTGCCATCTTAACCTAAAGAATAGACAGAATTATCAGGCCGTCTACCAGACAAATGCAGTAGCACAGAACACGGAGCAAAACAATAACAACAACCAGAATGGACAACGCAATGATGGCCGACGACATGAACGCAGAAATGACAACCGACGCCCAGGGTTTGGACGAATTGGTCGATTCGTTGGGGGTCGAGAAATAAGAAGTCATCGACCCACACAATGCTTTATCTGTTACAAAGAAGGGCACAGATGCGCAGACTGTCCGTATAAGGACAGAACTGATCTCAAATTTTGTACACACTGTGGGGTAGGCGATCACTCCTTGGAGGATTGTCCTACCATGTTGGAAAAAATTAGCAATAAAAGGAATGTTAATGTCTTGTCTTATGTCCAGAAGAATGATGTAATAAACACTAAGAATTTACACATTGTCACTCGACAAGGCACTAAAACCGGGCCTGACAACCCTCAGATTAGCAAGATCACACCCACAAATGCATACCCTGACCCTAGCAAGGAACATCACACATACCAAGAAGCTACACACATATTTCAAAACCTTGCACAGCACGAAGACAATATTCACAGTCGACTTAGCTCGACCCAACAATTAACCCATCTTATTCAGAAAGACAAATCTGTAGGCCACTTCATTGATTTATTGCAACAAATCAAAAACACAAACCCCGAGAAACAAACTAAGAACATTTGTAGCTTAAATAAAAAAGATAAAAATGATGTCGACCCACTGGTCGACCTAGAAATTGAAGGATACCATGTACAACAAGTAGTCCTTGATTTTGGCTCTCAAGTAAATATTATGACTAGGGATACATGGGAACAAATGGGTAAACCTCGACTCTATGAGTTAGGCATCTACCTAAAACTGGCCGACCAAGGTCTTATTGAACCTATTGGGCTGTGGAAAAATGTAGACACAACCATTAAAGGTATATCGACTAAGGTTGATTTTGAAATTATTGACCCTAAGGAAGGATCTAGCTCCTTCCCAGCCCTTGTCGGTCGACCTTGGGGTCGAAAGATGAAAGCCTCTATCTCCTTAGATAAAGAAAGGATCAAACTAAAAGGAAATGGCCAAAAAGTCATTGTACCCATCAACCCTTCCCAAGGAAATCCTTGGATAGACCCTATTGAGGACGAGGTCGATGTTAGATAGCTATACCAAATCCACAACAATAATGACTACACTGAACCAAATAGCTATGGGGAGCTTTACTTAGGTAAC